>JAKSZP010009530.1:0-100975 GCA_022478985.1 Massospora cicadina | reverse complement strand
GCTTTTCAAGTTTTGTAGCAAACTCCTTCAGCAACAAGTAAGTGCTAGCGGATGAAGCATTCAATTCATCCCTAAAGATCTTCATGGCCTCCTTGACATACTTTATGACCCCAGTGTCCATGGTAGCAAGTTGGTCATGCAGCTGAATGATGAAGTTGCGATTAGCTTCCACACCAGATCCGACTGCTTAAGGTGTTCAGAGGCTAGTTGGTACAACTTATCATAGGCTAAATTTAGAGCTTCATGGGTATCTAGGTGTCAATGTAGCTCTTAATGATGGCCAGCTAATAGATGAATCATATGGACCAAGGCGGGGCGAGAAAACTTGTGTATGTAGGTGGCCAAGTTTGTGAGCTGGCTGTAGGTCTTAGGGAGGACACTAGTCTCATAGAGAAACAAGTGGCGTTCCTCTACCAACGACACTCGTTTGTGGGATGCAATGTCGCCAGGGTTAAGGATGCCATGGGTAAAATCTCTCACGGCTTTGGTGGCTGGCCAGGTGATGCGGCGAGATTCAGGTATTAATATGCGCTCAAATCGTTCTTCTCCAAACGTCAAGGTGGTAGGGCTTTCCATTCAATCATAATCTTCAGCTCCTTCTCCATTTTGTACCCAGCGGGTGACACTCTCCATTGCTTTAATACTTATTGAAGTATACAGGGTGGCCCCTGTAGTGAGCACCAGTTTGTGGGATCTACCGATGCATGCTACAAATATTCAAATAAATATACAAAATTTAGTTTATATAAAAGTATAATAAGCGCTTTTCTTAGAATTTTTTATTAGCATATGGGGCAAGCGATAAAAGATCCCCTATTCAATACTAGTATTTCATATTTAAACTAGTTCAAATATTGAGGTCATGGGGATTTAGGGCTATGGTGTCAAATAGCTTAGTCATCCGAATTAGGAAGGATAGGCTTCGGCCTATCAGAATGGGGGAAAATACTTTGGGGCAGAATGAACCCATGTGGTAACAATTTGATAAATTGCACCCAATCACTGGCAGGTGAAACTTCACACCTCGGGGGACTTCCACCACGCCTATAAAAGGGGGGGGGTCCCGCTTAGGAAGTGGAATGGAATGAGACGTGGCTGAGGGGGAACCATGTGATGGATGCCCCAAATTTGTCCGAGGAGTCAGAGCAATCTGACTATTAGTTTTTACCTTAATAAGCCAATTTTGATTATAAAACATATTTTCTCAATGGGTAGGGTCCCACCAAGAATCCGCCAAGGTCTTTTTGCCGATGATACTCATCTCCTCATTAACCATAGTATTGTTAGAGGATTGGACATGTAATTGGTCAATTGTAGTAGTATATTTGGGGGCATTTTTACCTCCAACATTCTTTTTTTGAAAGTCGAGAAGGAGAATGTCTGACAGTCCCATTACAATTAAAATAGATGCGATGTGGAAATCCTCAGGGTAGGAGAGGCAATGAAGATAAAAGCACCTCTGAATTCCGCGGTTTCTGGCCTTTGGAAAGGGTGGGCATATGCTCAGCACTAGGATTAGGGTGATCAAATTTTTGGCACAACCAACGAAGGAACCCTTGATTGAGTAAATGTAATGAGGAGGCTTGTTAATGTATTTTTTATCATACCTAAACACAAGAAAGCAGTTCAAGTCAAAATATCACTCAGTATCATTGCCAGAGTCAGGGCGCTGGATTGATTTTTTGGATGAACTGTAGCGGAAGCTGATTAGGATTAATTTACAGGTAGCTGGATACTCTTTGTTAGTATCAGGTTGTACGTTTGAGAGCGCCTCATTTAAATGAGAATATTGGACACAACAAAGCAAAATGTTTGTTTATTTTTGGATTGCGTCATTTTGGTGGTAAATAAGTGCTAAGGACTCATGGCAAGACGGCTCATGGCGTTTTGTATTAGATTGCATATAAATTTGTTGCATATGATCTCATAAGCTTGTCAACAGCGCGGTAAGTTCCAGATTAATAAATCAAAAACACTTGAGATTCATGGGTAAAACTAAGAAGATAGCGGCATGTCTTGCTAGCGCTTTTGAAAAACAAAGAATGGTGTGAATGAGGTGGAGTAGTGATATACTGGAAAGAATAATAGTTAATTTAAAAGAATTTAAAAAAAAGAGAAAAACTGGTAATAAACCCTAGGAAGGCTAATGCCATTAGAGGGGAGAATTAGGTAGGTCTGAATTGACGGCCTGGGCCCAGGAAAAATGCAGCGTGAAACAAATGGATAAGTTGAGTAGAATGCTTTAGGATAGGAGAAAATTAAAAGAAAGTAAATAAGCTCAACAAATTAATGCAGAATTCAGACTCCAAGGCTATTATTGCATGAAACTGTTTTGTTTGATAGATAGGCTAGGGATGCATCCAGGATAGGTTGAATGACCTGAGATGCCAATCTTCAATCCTTTAGGCTTGAGCCAAGATGACCCGGCAGCTTAAAACTATACTTAATTGACTAATATTGGGGTTTGTTTGGGTATGTTGGACCTTAGTTTTGACAAAAATGGCCATGGTTAGGGTGGTGCCATGGCACTTCCAAAGGCCCCTGAACTTGACTACTTCCCTGCATATTCCTTCTATAATCGCTTGAAAATGAAAAAGAGAAAAATGGGGCAGATAGTGCTGATCTTTTAAGGGAAGGCAATAACCATCTCTCATACACCACATGAGATAAGTTACTATTTTAGAATAAAGGGCGACTGAAGGCTTATACTACTCTTGCATCTGAAGGGGTGCTGTTTGAGTTCCAAGCAGAGGGGCTGGGCCTTTGGGATTGCCTTACAGCTTCAACTAATGCTATGAGAATCTTGTAATATAACTCATAGTTTATCTCTTGTAGGGTCATATTGCGAGAAAAACATCTTACCGGATGATTAACTCCATCTGTGTCCACTTGCAACATAGCGGCGGCAAAGGGAATATTATAAGTGATTCTAAATGCTATGGATTCTTTGAAAAGGTCAAAGTGGCAGAGTATTCCATGGAAATTAAGGTGTATTTCACACCTTTTAATGAGTAATTCATCAAGGAGTCCACTGAGGGATTTTAGACTATTGGAATTATATAAGAGCGTAGAAAACTCCAACGGGTTTGGGTAAATCTCTTAAGGAAGGTACATGTACCTAAAAAGCTCCTCGATTTTTTTACTGAGGCTGGTGATGGACAATCCTGTATGTCCTTTTTATAGTCTAATATGACCCTACAAGTGATAAACTAAGAGTTATATTAAAATCTCATCCATATAGTCCACTGCACAAACTTTAATAAATCTCCCAATGCCACATTAATATGACGATGGAATATAAAAATGTGCATTCTTAAGGTCAAACTTCTTGACCCAATGCTGTAAATTTCCTTTCTATGTTGGAAAACAGTTAGCTATTATTGTCCCTTAAAAATGCAGATTTGATTGAAGGCGTTCAATAAGTCACTCTTGGTAAAGACTTGGGATTTATATACATATCTAGAGATTTTCGTTTCCATGTGGGATGGGATGTAAATAAAGGTATGGTTGCATTGTTAGTGTTGCATAATCAACACAATTCCAAAGGTACCTCCTACTTTCTCTGCAGATAGGAGTGGTGAACACACCAGATAGGTAAGCTTGAAAATTTATCTCCTGTTTCATAACCTGAAAGCCATAGCTTATTCTCCTCTCAGCATTAAGTGGTATACTGAAGAGTAAATTTAAAACCAAGTCCAAAATCAGCTTGAAATCCATTATGTTTCAGAATATTCTGGTAAAAATTGATAGAAATCACATCAAAAGTTTACTATAATCCCTACAAAAAGGGAGTCAAAGGAGCATTTGAAGAGAATTTGAAAAAAGCGCAAGAATGAGCTTCAGAACATGTGTACATTGTGACAAGCATTTATTCATTCTTGGGTCATTTTGATAGCTATCTAATCACCTCCTTTGAGAGTAAATATCAACTTATTGATCTTTAGATTAGCATAATATGAAAGCTTATGCTACCACTCTACTCCCAAGATAATATATTATAGCATATGTCTCTTATAAAAAGAAGCTCTCAGCTAGTTCATATTTTGTAATTTTAAAATTTACAAACCTTTAAATTTAATGATGGTATAGCCTGTGATTCACCTTTTACTACACCACTAGGCAAGTAGTTTAATTCCGCGCAATCAGCTAGGTCCTGACTAATGAAATTCTTTGATGCACCTTTTTCATCAAAATTGAATTTTGTGTTCTTAACCTGAAGGGAAGATAGCGTATCAAGAACAGATAAGCAGAAAGCTTAAATCATAGCAGATAAAGTCATATAATCACTAGAAGTGGGCGCCCAAATATGGTTTATAATTTGGTCAAGATATGTTTTTTATCAATGAAGGGGAGAAATTTTTCTACCTCCACAATTGAGGGTAAATATCCCATCTCATTATCCGCAATAATTTTAACTTTATCCTTAGGAATTTTTGTCTTTCAGTTACCTGTGTGCATGATATCATGGAACATACAAAAGTAAAAACTTCCACCCTAAATTTTAGAATGGAACTGGTTAGATAAGATGCCAATTAGTCTGACAATAAAATAGTCATTTCTAAATCAACAAAATTAAGCTCATGTATTTTAAATTATATTATAAGTTTTTTGATAAAGCTGCAACTTTGTCATTGATTAATGCGATTAAGATTTTGAGGCATCAAAAGAGATGTAATAGTTAAGAAAACCCCCAAGAAACAAAGCTAAAAACATCTGTTTTTATAAAGGTTGTTTCTCATTTGAGATACTCTATTTTACTAAACAAGAGAATTTAGAATTGTTTTCCAAAGCAGATCAAAAGTAATTTATTGTGGCGAGTACAAAGCCATAACTGCACGGGATTTGTAGGGAGGGTAGAACTATTTATGGTATTAGGAAAAAGTTATTATGGGAATGCAGGTGTAGTAGATATATAACAGAACTAATGAAAGCTCAAGAGCCTTACGTGATATAGTATCCATCAAGTTAAAATTTGGGTTTATTCATCTAATGTTAGAAGAGCCGCTGTATCTCTTCAGATTTTAAAATACGCTTAGAAATCATACCAAGTTAATAGGGAGTGAATTAAAATAATAGTGAAGGTAATGTTTATGAGACTAATTCCAGATGTGAGTTGGTAACTCATAAGATTTGAACTTATAAGGAGGCTAAATACCCCTTAATGGGGCCAGCAGTCTTGCCAAGATCAGAGTTTATAAAAACATCTAATTTTAAAAAATCAATTTACAAAGAATGTTACATTGGGAATAAGATAGAATTGGTAGTTGATTGGTAATGATGGTATTAAAATAATATATTGAGAATGAGGTTTAATCCATCTTTGGTGCTATTATATTATTGAGGTGAGGCCTGAATTATTTTAGAGCTACCAAACTCATTGGGGATGAGGCTCAAACCAATTTTGTTACTGGGTTAAATATAGCTTGAATGATATTGTAATTAAGGTTCATAAAAAGTTTGGTATAGGTTCATACTTGACGTTGCATCCTTTGGCAAGATTCTATTGACTTTATCAATTATATATCTTAAATTTTATTTGAGTGGTCCAATATGGGGATAATACCTCACCAATTAAGGGGAAATTGAAATAATGGGAAAGGAGGGTAAAACATGGAAAACCTCCATGCGCGGCGTTATAATAGGCCAGTAAATCCATGGACTGCCAGCTATTCACTATCTCAGTTTGGGGCATTGGTGCGCATTGCCAACATATATATAATCATCCCCTACCCAAAGTTCATCTACTGGGATTGAACTCAGAAGGCATCAATCATATAACTTTTTATGATCAAAATAGCTCTTGGTGATCAAGGAAATCGGCACATTCTTATTTTATCATGTACTTGGTGATTATGGAGGAAACATTAGTATAATTAAATTCTCTTTTATTAAAGCCTTTTACCTGTCCTTAGAAACTTTGGACGTAACTTATCTCTGGTCAATAATATACTTAGTTCATAAATTTGATATAATTTTGTTAACTATTCTAGTCTAAGCTTCCTTTTTCGCTCTTTTTACCTTAAAAAATGTCACAATTCATGACAAAACTGTGATTGCAATATATCTCCTGGTTTTGGCAACAGTTGATAAATTGTTGCTGTAAGGCATGTCAGTTATCCATAGTACTCTAGTCTGTCAGCCAGACTGAGTGTGTGAATATTATTGTTAGAACAGAATCTGAGGTGTTATGTATCTTCTAATCAGAACAACTGGGATGATTGAGTCTTGCTTAGTTCGCCTATATTATTCATCAATATATAATCACAGAAACTTCATATTTTAGTAAAGTTTGGAAAGCACCTTATTTTTTGAAGGCCTGATGGAATGAGTATATATCAGGAGGTAAATGATTAGACCAGGGAGACCCTGGAGGCCATGAGAATTTACAGAAGAACCTCTAAAGAGCAATCATAGCACAGAAGCAGAATATGAAAAGTGATGAGGGGTTGAACTGGTATACCACTAAATGAAAAATGCTTATATATACTAGAAGCTATTTGATACCTAAACAATCTTAAAGTTGGACTAATTGCATTGGGCCCTTATTAAGTGAGGAGAGCGCTCAATGAATTAATCTATGAGATAATCCATTCTGATGGATCTAAGGTTCATCCTGTGATATATGAGTTACAAAATGAGAAAACGCGTGGATAATAGTGATCCAAGGCTTGTTGTGCCAGAAGAGGAGAAACTCTGGGAACAGCAAGGAAAAAGATTTTAGATGACAAGCTTTCTTTTGTTCAGCGAATGTTCTTGGTACATTCAAAGAGTTACTAAATAAAGAGGTTTGTAGAAGTTCTTAAGGAGTAAAGTTGCGTACACATAAAAATAAAATATCCTTGCCTCAAGGGGTAATTGCAATGGCCCATGTCTTATCTAGACATCACATGGTTCGATTTATTCAATTTACTTGAGGTACGCCGACCAGGGGACAGACAGTACTGAACACAACACTCAAAATGACAAAACAAAACCACTAACCAGGTGGAAAGCAGAAACTGCTAACCCACCATGGCAGAGGGTGAGGAGGTGTCGGGGGGTTGGTTTTCAGAAAGACCCACCTCGATCAGGGGATGTTGGTTACAGTACCAGATCAGAGCAGAGAGCCAGGGCGTTGGGGCATCCGCATAGTGGGGGTTGAGGTCAGCGTAGTAGGAGTTTTCCTCTTCCACATCAAAATAATGATTGGAAAGTGTTTCAACAAAAGCTGCGAGGAGAACTTCAGCTTCTTTGCAGGCTTCAGGAAGTTGGGTGAAAAGGGAGATACTGTGGCGGGTGATTTTGGTTGAGGGGTTGGATGAAGCAATCATTGCGACATTCATAACAGCAACTTCAGCATCATCAAATAGTTTTAGATGTCACTGCAGGGAGATTCAGGGAAGTCGGGGGGAAGAAGAGGGTGGGCAGGCCATGCTGGAGCTGAGCCACTGACTGGGCCACCGCAGTGCGTAGGTTTGGGAAATGAGGAGAGGCCACTACAGCTAAGGCGAGCTGGTGATCGTTTTGGAAGGGGGCTGTATTGGGCAGAGGAGCGAAATGGCGAGGGGTAGGGGTTTCATCAAAGTCAGGAAGGAAAAATTCTGCCCGACCATAATCATCTTGGCAGAGAGGTTGACCTGTATGCTTACTAATGAGGACATTACCAGATTCGTCAGTTTCAGCCAATAGATCCCATGGATTTTGGTTCACTGGAATAGTGGCGTTCGAATTTGGGTGGGTGGGATTAGGCGAGTGGGCAGCTGCTTGGGTGCCAATGGTGGCCCAAGCATTGCTCTGATTGGATGGGGTAGATTTAGGTGGGAGAGTGAGGCTGGAGGTTTTGGGGGGGCTGATTTTTCATATGGGCCCACTGAACGAGATTGGAGGGTGGGAGGGGGCAGCAAAGCGCCCCATACTGAACATCCAGAAGGAGGCTCAGAAGCTGCAGCAGCGGACTTGGCCTGAGGGCACGCTCTTTTTGCATGGTCGAGGCCAAAGCAGAGGGAACAAATCTGCCTACCATTATCAACCTGAGCCCAAAAGAAATGATCAGGCGCTGCAGCCACACTAGCGCGGAGTGGTATTTGTTGGGCTATGGTAGGGTGGTGTAGTATGATGGTGGATGTTGCCCGAGGAGCAGCAAGGCGCTCTGCACCAGATGGAATGGCAAAGATGAGGTTGGGCTGAGTACCATAAGCCATGAGCCCCGCGACCAACTGGTCATACAAAACCTGGGGTGGAAGGTGGGATGGGAGATTTGCAAAGGATACCACCAGCGTGGTGTCTGAAGGGAGGTGAGTACGGGTTGTGGGAATGGGTTTTTTTTATAAATTAGAGGAGTTTGTGCTGCCGCTTCAGCATCCTCCTCAGATTGGAACCCAACGTCAAAGTAGCCCTTAAAAGGGCGGAAGTCTATAAAGCCAGCTGGCGCAAAGGCCGCAGTGGCTAGCTCAATAATTGACTTATCAACATATGAGAACAAATGCCCATAGTCCACTCTGAGGCAATAGCGAATGGCAGAGCGAGGGAGGGCGAGAGGATGGGGGCGAGAAGGGTGGACGCGCGCCAGGTGGAGCGCTAAGTCCTGCGGGGGGACAAAACGGTTGTAGCAGTGGGCGGGCTGTTTGCGCCCATCTGAACGCGCTTGCCCGCGGGGTGGAAAACGCTAGGTGGGGGTGCACTGCTGCCCCACACTGGGGTGGCAGGCGGCGGAGCCAAGGACATCAAAGAATAGGTTTGGGCAGACGGTTGTGGATAAATAGAACTTAAAATTTAAAATCGCTCAAAAGTGACTTTAGTTGTTAAAGAAAGTAATTTTCTAGACATCACATGGTAATGATCACGATTTAGGTCAAGTCAAATCAGGGTAATAGACTTGAGAGTAACACAAAGTCTTCAGATATAAACAGGACTGTCAGGCAAACAGCAAGTTAGAATTAAACCGGCCTGCCAGCCTGAGTGCTGAAGCACCCAAATGGCAAACCAGAATGCCAGAGGCAATGCTGCTGGTACAACGGTTATGAGAAATGGAAGGAGTTCTGCCAATAATTGCATATGAGCCATAATTGCATATAAACATATAGTGAAGTACTAGATAAACATGGTCATAAACTCCGAGGGGTGATGGAATGCCAGTGGAAAAGGCGGTTTGTTTTTCAACATAAAAACTAGAATTGGGGAAAGGATTTTTTATTATAAAAATAAGGAGAAAGTTGACCAACATTTTTCTCAGTGCAAGGCAACTGATTAAATAGTGTTTGATTAAGTGAGTCCAAGCAGTGATCATGTCCCTCAAATTAACCTAACCTGGTGAATTTTCGGGGAAATGGGCAGATAATCTCAATTTGAACTGACATCAAAGGATTTGGCAGCAGGCCAAGTCACTGTCAGTTTGACCTCAAACACCTGAACCAAAACTCAACTGTATTTCCGTTGGTTAGCACAATGGTGTCTAGCCCAATGAGCAATGGAGAATCCCCAGGGCCACCCCACATAGGGGTGGTCCCAATTGGTTAGAATGGTTTCAGGATGCCCAACCTGCCCGTGCCTTGTTTCTGGGCCGTTCATTTGGTCAAATGAGTTCTGTTAGCCACAACTCCCAATTTGCTTGATTGGGGTTTAGAACTGTCAGCTATGGTCTCTGTAGATACCATCTGCCCATCAGGGATCATCCCTGACAATTTTGGGAGGGGGTTGTAGTTGATAATCATATTAGTGACTGAGTCAAAACCAACCACAATTCTAGCCCGTAATTCAACATTTGTCCCTTTTTTGGCATGCATTTTTTAATCATCCAGCTTTTATCCCATCAGTCTCGGACCCTTTAACATCAATTTGGTGATCTCAGTGCAGATTACCTTAATCTGGAAAACCAGTTTGACTGAGGTGAGTAAGGGTAGGTGGAGGAATCCAAAGAGGGAGTGCTGTTACCTAGCGCTTGTCTACCACGTTGGCAAGATCACCCTGGGTGATGAGAGGTACAGCCACCCTCTTCAGCCCCTTTTATTCAGAAATGTAAAGAGCGCCTGATATATGCACAGGGGACATTCCCCTGACTTACATTACCCTTTCCTTTTTTCAAAGAAAGGGTGCCACCGCTGGGAAACTGCATGAGGGCCACATTTTTATGAGGCTTGGGCTTTGATCGCCACTACAGTTGCAACCTTTTGGGTGGGGATGAGGAGCGTCAGGGTGGGACTCATGGAACGCCTCAACCAGTTCCATGCAATTAGCGCAATCCCAATACTTGACCCAACTGTTCTCATATGCAGGATACCCTTTCCACGCGATGAGATACTGAACTGAATGCTGGGATTTGCAGGACGCTATGATGTTTTCCACCTTGGCTTCTTCTGTATCCTCTATCATTATTGGTTCGGGTTTGGCGGGAACAATCCCCTTGGATGGGGACCACTGAGACACGTGGAAGACAGGGTTCTGTTTCCAATGAGCCGGCAGTTTTAACCAGAAAGCACCATTGTCCAAGTCTTCCTCCACCAGGTGGGGACCCAAATGCTTACTTGCAAACTTTTGGAAAGGTACCTGCACCTGTAGATGGAGAGTATTTAACATAACGTGAGAGCCCACCACTATATTGTGGCCAGGAAGCTGTTTTTTTCTGGAAACTTTTTATAATCTTTGATAGCCTTTGTAAGATGCTCCTGCGCTAAGGACTTGGTAGACCAAATATGCTCAACTTGATCTGCGGTAGCAGGAACCTCTTGACATAGACAGGTACTGACCAAAAAAGAGGGATTATAAACCAACGTCACTTCATAGGGAGATGACCCCGTAGAAGCGTGAGTACCATCATTATAGGCAAATCGGGCGAGAAGGAGGTCATAGGCCCAGGTATCTTGTGCGGCCAACGCGTAACAATGCAAATACTGTTCTGAAATTTGGTTAACCCTCTCAGTTTATCAATCAACTGGGGATGGTACGCGGTGGAATGGCAGGGGTGATTTTTAAAATGGTTAAAAACTCATTCCAGAACCGCGCTGTAAATAGGGGCCCACAGTCACTGATGAACTCCTGTGGGAGACCAAACATAGAGAACACATGGCGTATGAAGAGATGAGCAGTTTCTTCTGACGTGATTGCGGAAGCACAGGGAATAAGTAGGGAAAATTTGGTGAAGTGATTGACTACTACCATCACCACTGTAAACTCATTGTGAACAGGGGAGTTTGACAATAAAATCCACGGACACTGATGTCCATGGACCATCTGCCTGTTTGTAAGGGATGTAGGAGGTCATTTCTTCCCGAGCAGTCTGACTTGGCTTGAGCACAGGTAACACAATCGGAGATCCAGGATGGAACTTCCTTAGTTAAACCCGCCCAGTTATAAGCCCGCTTGATCAATTTGATGCATTTCTTGTTGCCTGGATGGCCAATCGTGGGAGGGTCATGATGCGCCTGAAACATCTCAGTTCTAATGGGAGGAGGAACCCAAACCTGCGACCTAAAATATATGAGACCCTTCACCATGGAATACAAGGAATATTTGTGGGTTTGAAGGGATAATTGATCAAGTAACTCCACTCCTTTGGGGCAGGACATCTGAGCTGCCAAAACCCGTGAAATAAGCGGAGCATCCAGAGCTAACTCTACTGAGGCGACCACAGTGGGACAATAGATAAAATTTGGGTGGTGGTGATCACATTAACCAAGTCCACTTCTATAAGTCCATGGGGCAATGGGCTGGGTTGCTGCTAAGGAAGTCGGAAAGCACATTTAATGCACCTTTCACAGATTAATCTTTGAAATTGAAACTGGCTAAATCCCAATAGGTAAGAGCCTGCCTGTGTGCCAATTTTTGAGGTTTGCAGAAATATAAAAGAGCTTGGTGGTCTTTAAGCACAGTTAACTCGTGCTGAGCACCTTGTAATAGGTACCACCAATGAGTCAATGCCCATGCTACGGCTGCCAATTACTTATCATACATGTCCCATGATTTCTCAGTTGAAGAAAATTTCCAGGAAAAGTAGGCAACTAGATGTCCTAAGCCATCATGATCCTAGAGCAGAACTGCCCCAACTGCTATTGATGAAGCATCACAAGCGACAATATATGGTTTGGAGGGGTCTGCGTGTTTTAAAATAGGGGTGATAAAAATACTTCTTTAATTGACTCAAACGCCTGCTGGCATTTAAGGATTCAATGGAAAGGCACATTTTTACCCGTGAGGGGGTGGAGCGGAACAGCTAACTGGGAAAGGGCCAGGAAAAATTTCTTTAGGAAAATAATGGTACCCAAGAAACTCTATAATTGTTTATGGGTTGTTGTAGTCAGCCACTCACGGATGGCATCTGACTTGTTGGGAAGAAATAGTATAACCATCTTCTAGGACCAGGTTTCTGAGAAAGGTAACTTCCTCCTTATAAATTTCACACTTCAAAGGCTTGACAAACAGGCCCACCTTGTGCAAAGCAGCCATGGCCGCTTATAAGTCTTTAGCATGTTGTTTGGGAGTTGGGGAATGAACCAAGATGTCATCAATAGGTGTGACCATGCATGTAAACTGGAGGTCGCTCAGCACACTATCAATCATGCTTTGAAAGGTGGCTGGTGCATTCTTCAGCTTAAAGGGCATTACGCAGAACTGAAAGATACCTTGTTTGGTATGTATCGCAGTAAGCTATTCTTGACCTTCCATTACCCTTATTTGGTTAAAAATTGACAAGATAAAGCTTGGAGAACACACGAGACTTTGCAATTGCTTGACTGATAGTTTGCTCAAGGGGTAAAGGGTAGGGATCGCTCACTGTAATTTTATTTAGGTGACCATAATCCACGCAGGGATGGAGAGAACCATTGGCCTTCTAGGCAAAAACGATGGGGGAGGCAATTGGTGATTTCTTTTTAAACAACCATCCTTCCTTGAGAATATCATCTAACCAGGTGTTAAGGGCAGCCTCAACTTCTGCCATGTGTGGATACAAAGGGCAGTTGATGTTACCAACTGTACCGTTGTTTGGAATCCTAAGTTGAATTTAGTGTGAGGGGGAAGATGATCTGCCTTCTTGGAATCAAAGATAAACTGATAGCGCATCAATTCTTCAGGAAAATCAGACAGAAAGCTAAAAGGGGAAATGAGGGAAGGAATGGAGCTGCGGCCTAGTGTTTTCTTAAGGGTATTAACTATGGGAAATTCTCTCTCCATTTGATCATTGGCAAATGACAATATATTTGACTCCAGATGAAACTTAACATGTTGTCTGCATCACCATCCAACCCCCAAGATAACCAGAAACACCAAGTTTGGTATTGCTGAGAACCGCTCGCAAAAGCTAAACTGATGTACTGAGAAAAAACTGGCTGACGGACTAGATATGAGGTCTGGGAGGCTGAAGAAGCAACCATCACCAAAGGACCTACATCCAGCTCAAGCTCCAATTGTTGGGCTAGTTCAACACTCATAAAATTGCCCGCGGCTCCTTTATCCACCAAAGCCTAAAAGGAAACGCGATGAGACCTGACGCTAATCTTCATGGGAAGTAAGAAGTAAGAGAAGTTCTCGTTATTGGCAGCTGTAGTTAAATCCGGCGATACAGAAGAGATGGTAGTAGAATTGGGGGAAACCATTAGGTTCATAGTGGGATTAAGCCCTTCACAAGTCAGATTGTCAGAACATACTGACATGGGCATAATATCCGCAGCAACTATGTGATGTGGATCGGACATATTGAGTGGGACTAGGCTAACATGGTCAGAGAAAGATTTCTTCACAACCTCATTCAGTTGAAAATAAGGGAACATTGCTACGCCAATATCTATGAGAAAGGCGGGAATGGTTAGTAATAATGGTTGGTCAATTATGTCAGGCAAACAGCAAGTTAGAATTATACTGGCCTGCCAGCCTGAGTGCCGAAGCACCCAAATGGCAAACCAGAGTTCTGAGGCTCTGCTGGTATGAAAGTTATGGAACTAGGAAGGAGTTCCGCCAATAATTGCATATGAGCCATAATCACGTATAAGCACATAGTGAAATACCAGATGAACACGACCATAAACCCTGAGGGGTGTTAAAATGCTGGCATCAAAGGCGGTTTGTTTTTCAATATAAAAACTATAATTAGGGAAATGATTTTTTTTATGAAATAAGGAAAAAAGTCAACTAACAATTTTCTCAGTGCAAGGCAACTTATTAAATAGTGTTCGATCTGGGTGAGTCTAAGCAGGGATTGGGTCCTTCAAATTCACCTAACCTGGAAAATTTTTTGGGGAATGGGGCAGATAATCTTGATTGTAACTGACATCAAAGGATTTAAAAGCAGGCTGAGTTGCTGTTGGTTTGACCTTGAATGCCTGAACTGAGACTCAACTGTGTTTCCATCAGTTAGCATGATGGCATCTGGCCCAATGAGCAACGAGAAATCCCCAGGGCCACCCCACATAGGGGTGGTCCCAATTGTTTAGAATGGTTTCAGGATGCCCAACCTGCCCATGCCCAGTCACTGGGCCATTCATTCAGTCGAATGTGTTCCATCAGCTGCAACTCCTGATTTACTGGAAGTGGGTTTTTAACTAACAGCGATGGTCTCCATAGATACCATCTGCCCATTGGGGATCATCCCTGACAATTTTGGGAGGAGGTTGTAGTTGATCATATTGGTGACTGAGTCAGAACCATCCACAATTCCAGCCAATAATTTAACATTTGTCCCTTTTTTGGCATACATTTTTTGATCTTCCAGCTTTGATCTTATTGGTCTCAGACCCTTTAACATCAATTCAGTAATCTCGGCTCAGATTTCCTTAATCCAGCTGACCAGTTCAAATGAGGTGAGCAAGGGTACCAGGGGAGGAATCTTAAGAGGTAGGGCTGTTACCTAGCGCTTGTCTACCACGTTGGCAAGATCACCCTGGGTGATGAGAGGTACAGCCGCCCTCCTTGGCCCCTTTTTATTTTGAAAACAGAAAGAGCGCCTGATCTAGCAGAGGGGACGTTCCTCTGGACTTACAAGGAAAATGTCTCTTATGCATGACCTGAAAGGGCACAAAGACATTGGTATTATCAATGCATATTGCAGTAATCAGAGTATTCCAAGCACTATATGGGGATCAAACTTGCAATATGGGATGATAGAAATTTTATTAGTTGTGAAATTGACATGTTTTATCAAAGTTTTTAGTATACAAATCCGGTGGCCCCAAATGCTTAGTTACAAATAGCTTATCAGATTTTAGAGAAAAATTATTTAGATCTTAACGCTACTTTTCAAAATAGAAGGGAAAATCAACCAACTTTGCAATATCCATCGCAGAAATAAATTGTATTTGTATAGTAATAATATTTTGTCTTCACCAATACAACCAAAGTACATCTGTTAAAATATTCTTTTATTTTCAACATGTATGATGACATTGATCTAGGTCAGGACAAATTTAAACTCATTGGGATTGGGACAGAGTAGTTTTTAAATGCTGAGAATTTACTAACCATCCTAAAAGATATCTTAGCAGGTCAAGGTTGCAGCAAATGAATCCATGGAGTTTTCTTTAATTAATTTTTGTGCTCTTTCAAAAAACTTGCATAATTCTACTAATTTCTTTTGTAACCCACTACTATGAATTGGTCTGCCGCAGCTAACAGGACCTAAATCAAGAGTAAAGAATATGCCTATGAAAAGTGTTTGAGGAAGTAACTTAGTTAAAATGTATTGATGTATCCTCAATGTATCTAAGGTATTGTCTTTGGTTGCTTCCATGTTTAAGTGTTTCATATTTAGAAATATGTTGAGATTCTTATATGAATGGACGATAAGCTCTAAATAGCTGTGGCAAATTGAGTGAGATTGTCCAGAACTGAGTAATATAATAATATTTTTGAAATCACCTCAACATAAGGCACTAGGAGGATACTGAGCTTTTGACGAATATTTATTGGATTGCCTCTAAATAAGGCGATAAGTTGATGTCAATGTCAAATAATATTTAGTAGATCGCCTCAAAATAAAGCAATAGTGAATTTAAGAGTAGTAGACTCTGCCATAGCCAATGAGAATATGGCGGAACCAAATAGCGTAAGCAAAAGGGTCAGTATTGACCAAAGTCTCTGATATATAAGTGAGATGAGAAGATTGTAACAGGAGTAGTATTGGTTGGTAGGAAGTAGTGAGTGGAGCAGAAAGAATCTGCTATTTATATTAGAATATAGGGTGCCTCTGATGCAAGTGCTTCATATTTAATTATTATCATTACCATTTGTTTTGAAGTCTGAAAAATCTCCAAAAAATCCATCCGTTGCTCTTTGGGCTGAGCCCTGCGCAAATCTACTGGTGTATCTCTATGATATCGCTGAAATTATAACCTTGGTGCTCACTACTGGTGGCCCATTGATCAACCACCAAAATAAAAAATAATACTCTTCAGCAGCCGCCCATGTCGCATCAGGCCTACATTTACAGGGAATCCTCATGGCACACTGCACCAGCCAAGTATGCAGAACTTAAACTTGCTTTAGACGCACTGTTAAGAGGCAAGATGAGCTCCTTCAGGAGCGTAACAACATAATGAACCAGCTTGATGACACTTTCAGCCAAATACAGGTACTTGAGCAACAAAACAGGCAATTAGCTTATCGCCTGGATGACACTACTAAATGACTACATTGTGTATAACGAAAGTTGAACAGCATCTCCCACCCTCTGCGCCCTCAGTGGGAAGTGGACTAACTACAAGGGACCGCTCAGGAGGAATTATATTACAATAAATATGAGTCTGGGTACCCAGTTGAAAAGCATTTCGCAAAAACTTCAGGAAGCCCCAGATATGCTTATGTATTTGTGAACCAATTCCCTCAGGTGATGCAGTACTGCCAACTGAAGGGCCCACACTCAACCCTGAATAAGCGGACAAGCAGGCCGCCGCTGGCTCTACTGAACCAGCATTTTTGACGAGATACTGCCTATGGGCCTCAACCCACTCCTCAGTACGCTCCAAAGGCTCACAGTTATGAGTGGGAGAGGAGGTTTGCTTTGATAAGCTGCCCTCATTTGACCGTGATGGGAACATCCATGGGTTCTTTAAACAATTTGAGTTCATGGCAGAAGGAGCCTCATATCGGCGTAAAGCTAAATTGCTGATATATGCTTTGAATGTTGGAAGCGCTGACCAAGTCACTTGTTATTTTTCTAGTAACTCCTTTACATATCAAGAAGTGAAGGATACTGTGCTGCAGCTGTTTGGAGGTAGTACTAAGATGTTACAATGGAAGATGGAGTTCTTAACCATTGGGTTCCAGCGTAATGAGACTTTTACTACGTTTGCTGACTGATTTATGGTGGAAACCCACGTGTTGATTGGGGCGGGGACTATATCTGGATTCAATGTATGCATTGCTATGACCTCCGTGGTGAAGCCATATCGCAAGCTTTACAATGTCATGACTCCAATTTTTGGAGGACAATGTACCTCTGCTCAAAATTTTTCAGTTTTTGTACTGTCTATCCGCTACCTTTCCTCACCCAATACAGACTGGAAACATACTGCATCTGTTGCTAGTCCTTCTTATTCTGCTAGATTCTTTCATCCTGTTTAAATTACTTTGAATATCTCTTAGCCTTATTATAATTATGCGCCTTGCCTTGGCCAAGTTACCCTATCTGTTTAAGTTCCAATTTGTACTTGCTTATGATAATCGCCAACAGCCCAACTTCCACCCTGGGACTAATTATGCTGATTGCCAACAGGTAAACTATCAGCTGGTCCCATCTTAAAATAAACAAGGACGTGGGCCCTACGAGGTAAATCCTTTTTAATGCGGTTGCCTTGGGCACCTTGCCTGTGTTGCCCTAACCGTTGGGTTCATTACACACAGAAGCATCAGTACTACCAGGGAAAAGATAAATGGAGTTGAGACAGGACACTCTACCTCTGCTATCCCAAACCCCAACGTATCACCTGAACCTATTGAAGTATATTCAGAAGAAATCCCTCAGTTTTATAATAAGTTTCTATATCAGCAGCCAGTTGGAGGAGTAAATGTACTGACACGAGCGCAAGCCAAGGCCATGGTGGAAGAAGGACCTCTGGAGCAGCCAAAGCCTTACACCTGTCAAATGTTCGAACAAAACTTTCCATACATGCCAGAATCATCTGCAGATGCGCTCTCCCTAAAAGGAGTAAACGTCGTCCTCCTAGCGGACGCTATTGTTAAAGAATGCCTTAAAATCGGTGAGGGGATTAAGATCTTACTTTTGTAAAGAGATCCTTTAAATCTCCAAATATTAAACAGCTAAATCTTTTCTTATTCTGAATGTACATACTGTGACATTGTTGTAGTCAAAGCCCGAGTCTGTGCTATAATAGATATGGGAGCACTAGTCAACATAGCTCCACTTAGTTGGTGGCAAAGTAGCACTAAAACCTAATGTAGATCATCAAATAGTGTATGGGAACGCTGGAGCCAAAAGAACGGTCTCAGAGGGAGCGTATAGTACGTTGCCCTTACATTTTGGGCTAATTGTCGTCATAGCAACAATAGTGTTACCAAACAGCAATTACAGACTGTTAACTGGAACTGCATTTATGCGCCACTTCTTCAGTGTAGTTTATATGACATAGGAGACCTTTCAAAATTTGGGGCAACGGATCCTGATTTATTTCCCCTACAGTGTAGTAATAAAAAATACGTGCATATGGGACATGTTAACCTCGCCTATAGTGACAGTGTAATTCTGGTGCGCTACTATTGACTAAAGAGGAAAATCTGAGACCTCCCACAGCATATCGATGAGTTTAAGGGCTGCCTCTCAGAGCTTCCAGGTCTCTACCCATCACCTCCGGCCACCAAATAATCAAACACTGAGCTAGAGTTGGAAATACCAATTGGGCTCTATGGGGAGTTTGTTGCCCTTATCAGAAATCGCGGCTTGAGACCCATGTGACTCCAAGCATTATTCTGCTGAGACACTGAGAGCTCCCATGTTTTACTAGAAAATATACAAAAAGAACCTTTGCAGATCCGCCAACACCAGATAGTTGCATATTTACGCTTGATCACTGTGGTTGAGATCCTTCAGGTTCATGAGTTTGGGTCATTTGATGAGTTTGTCTACCCATCAAACTGCAGCCCAGCGTAAGGTGGTGGTACCATTGGAAAATAGATAGGGTTATTGAAATATCAAAAATCAGGAAAAAAAAGCTTTATTTTAAAAATATAAGGAGATTTTTAATGTTGACAACCATGATATAAGGTGCGCTGGGGGGGCGGTCCATTGATTGGACACTAGGAATCATCCCCCATCAGGTCTCAGCCAATCCGCTGATCTAGGGCAGCTAGGGAGTAGTAGATGAGGGAATTGAAAAGCTTCTGGATCAAGAAATGCTTGAACCTCAAAGAGTCCGTGGGCGTTGTCCATTTTGATTTTCAAAATTAAGGACGGTATCAACTGGGTCATGATAGACTACCAGAAGTTCAACAGTATCACCAAGAAGGACTCATACCCCCTGCCACAGATTGACAATTCCCTGGATCAGTTGGGAGGAGCGCTATTTCTCAGTGGTGGATTTGATATTGGGCTACTGGCAAATTGAGTTGCCCATGTCAGAACAGGAGAATGCGCCATTATCACGTCCAAGGGGCTTTTCCAACTGACCTGTATGTCTCAAGGACTGTGTAACACCCCAACTACGTTCCAACAGGCCATGGACACCATCCTTGGCAACTTAAAGCTGTCATGAATTCTCGAGTACCTTCAAATATAATGTCTTCTCCTAGACATTTTCTGAGCACTTTACCCATCTGGAGGAGGTATTCTGCCAGCTTGCTGAGGCCAACATTAAGATTAAGCCCCGCAAATGCAACTTCTTCAAGGACCAACTGGAGTAACTTGGATTGTGGTAGATGCAACTGGGCTAAGACCCCAACCTGCCAAGGTGGAGGCTATCTGGAAGATGACTCAGCCCAATAGTAAGCACGACATATAGGTATTTTTGTGAATGGTGGATTACTACCAGCGCTTCAACCCTAACTTCAGTTATATTAAAGGCCCGCTATTTGAGTTGGTAAAAAAGGATGCGTGTTTGAATGGATGTAACGCTATCTATAATTCTTTGATACACTTTGGTCAGCGTTAATAAATGCGCCGTTGTTACACTACCAAATTTTGATAAAGAATTTATTGTACAGAAGGTTGCATCCCTTTCCGCCATTGGGGCGGTTCTATCCCAACAAGATGATATATGAGAGGAGCACCTGGTTGAATACTGCAGTCATAGCTGAAACTGTCACGAACGCAATTACACTGTGACTGAGCAGGAGTGCTTAGTGGTGATCTATGCATATAAGCAATTCAGGGTATATCTGCATGGGGTAAATTTTTGTCATAACGGATCATGCGTCATTATACTGGCTGCAGAATATCATGTAGACTGAGGGGAGTCTAACTCAATGGGCTCTTAAGCTTCAAGCTTATGACTTCAAAATCCTCCACTGACCTGGAGCAAAACACCAAAATGCATATTGCTTATCAAGATTACCAACCATTGCCATTACGTATTATCTCAGCAATGTAATTTATGACAGAGTTTCTCAGCGGTAGATATGACAACAAACAGCTGCAAGTTATAAGTACGTTAAATGAGATATAAGCCTTTACCTTCCAGTGGAGTGGTGAGTTGTACAAATGGATTGAGGATTCTACGGTGAACTTCCCGCGACCCTCAGCACAGCCAAGCATTATTATGAGCGCGCATAGGGCATTCAGACAAGGAGGAGTGTGCAAGACGTTGGAGTTGTTGCAGCCTAAGTATTATTTGAAAGCATGAACTTAGGCGTGCTTGAGACAATTCCCTGCTGCTACCAGTGCCAAGTGGATAAACTGTTCCAACAGAGGACCTCATATGGTTAGTAAAACCGCACTTTGCCTGGCATACAGTTTCTATTGATGTCGTGGGGCCCCACCAATGGGACCAAACTGGTACAAATATATTTTGGTGGCAATGAATCAGACTATTAGGTGGATTGAAGCATGGGCTTACAGGATTTGGGGGCGGTCACAGTGGCCAAGTTTATAATGGTATGCATAATCCAGCGACATGGCTGCCCTCAGTTCATTCTTAATGATAACGGAGCTAACTTCACCTCTCACGTCCTTACAAAACTAAACAAGCTGATGGCTATCTGTGAGGTTCTGATGACCACATTTCATCCCAAGTCCAATGGTATGGTCAAGCGAGTTAATGAAACTTTGATAAACATACTCCAGAAATTAGTAAAGGATTGACCTTCAGGTTGGTGCTTTATCTTTCCCACCTCTGTCTTTGCCTACAACATTAGCTATTACTCTGCAACTGGGAAGAGTCTGTTTCAGTTACTATATGGATGGCACCCAACGTTACCAGCACTGCTCTATGCCTATGTAGAAGATAACAGTGGAGTGGATCTGCAACGTTACTTTAGTAACCTAGCAAACACTTTTTTCAAGCTGTAAATTAGAGCATACTTGTTTAGCTTAGCCAATAAGATAAAGACTCAGGCCACTGATTAGGTATGGTGTAGCAAGATAGCTTAGTTCCAAGAAGGAGAGATGGTTCTATTTCATGACCAGAATGGGTTTGGTTGGAAGCATAAGTTGGCCAAAATCTGGGTTGGTCCGTTTGAAATAATTGAGAAAATAGGTATTGACGCCTACACTATAAAGGACCCTGCAGTAGTTGAATTATTAACTGGGTTGCGTGAAAAGTTCCTACAGGCATATAAGCAATAGGAGGATTATCATCCAGTCAAGGGAAAGTAAAGTTGAGATTCTGATATTCCTGGATGATAAGCTCCAAATACTGTGGCAGATTAGTGAGATTGGTCATAACTGAGTAATTTAATAATATTGTTAAGATTAACTCAAAATATTGTGATAGGGCAATATGGAGCTTTGGACAAATATTTTTTAGATCACCTCCAAATAAAGCAATAAGGCAATGTCAATGCACAATATATATAGTAAATCGCCTTGAACTAAGGTGATATTGAATTTATGAGTAGTAGACTCTGCTGGAGTTAATGAGAATATGGTGGAACTGAATAGTTTAAGCAAAAGGGTTGGTATCAACTAAAGTTGCTGATATATAAGCAATATGAGATGATTGAACCAGGAAGATTGGTGTTGGGATTTTTGCCCATATTCCCAGCCTACTAGATTATCAGGAATTGCTAGGGGATAATTCCCTAAGGCGAAGTGAATTGGATTTCAGTTGGCCCGAGTTATGGAGTAACTACGTTCAGGGGATTTTGGGAAATTCGCCTGGTCATATCCATTGGTGATCAATCTGGATAAATATTTAAGATCTCATTGGGTGGAGTTACCAACAATATAGGGGCATCTTATAGTGATTAATTATCAGGTGTACCAATTAGGGTCAGTTGGGTTTCATCACTGACTGATTGGGAATGAATAGCAAGTTGTGAGGCAAGTGATGCTGCCTGCTACTAGCAAATCAATCAGTTGGTGAGTGACCTGCCTTAATAGGTAATAATTCCCATTACCTAAGCAGGTCGCTAGCCAAATATGGTTGGTTCACTTGGTTTTCAATTCCAATATGACTGGATAATAAGCTGGGAATCGCTAGGGCGGATTGGATAGAATCTGCTGAACCTGACATTGGGTCAATCATTTGAGTGCCTCAAGATGAGGCGATATTGAGATATATTGAGCTATTATTGGATCCCCTCCAAAATACGGTAATAAGGCGATGTCAACATTCAACGAATATGAATTAAACGCCTACTTTTAGGGCAATAGAAAGCTAAAAGAATAACAAGCCGAAATTGAGGAAAATCAGCAGAATAGAATAATCCAAGCTATGAGAATGGTATCTTCCAAGCCGCTGTATATAAGCGAGATGGGCGATTGAGAGAGGGGAGGTTGTAAATAGAAGAGAAAGTAAGCAGACTAGGAAGGATCTAATCAGAAAAATATAATAAAAGAAGTGTTTTCAAGGATATTGCTCCCTTTTGATATATTTGAATTTTAAGTGTGCTCTGAGGGGCTGATGATCTTCATATCATCATTCCAAATGCTCAGTGGGTCAACCCTATGCAAAAAACCCTTACAGCGTATCTTAAACGATTCTGCAGATTTTATAAAAGTTGTGCTCACTACATGGGGCCCATTGATCAAGTATAACATGAAAAAACTTAGTTGCAGGCTATGTTGCATCCTGATTATCTTGATAAAAATTCTACACAACACGATGGGCCAGTTGCCTATGCGGAGCTGAAAATTTTATTAGATTCTGTACTTAAAAAACAAGATGAGCTGCTCCAGGAGGTTTGCAGTGATAAACTACCTCCATTTGATTGTGAAGGGAATATTCTTGAGTTCCTTAGGCGATTTAAAATTGTGATAGAGGGAGTTTTGGAGTGACATAGAGTGAAACTGTTGATTGCTACCTTGGATGTCAAAAGTGCTGATCAAGTCATCTGTTACCTTTCAAGTAGTTCCATTACATACCAAGAAGTCAAAAAGATGGTGCTGTGGCTGTTGGGTGGAACTGTGAAGATGTTACAGCAGAAGGCCAAGTTTTTGACCATCAGGTTTCAGCAGAATGAGACCCTCACCGCGTTTGCTGAGCAATTTACAGCGGAGGTTCAAGTGTTAGTTGGGGCCAGAATTCTATTTGAATCTGATGTGTGTATTGCGATGACTTCTGCTGTGAAGCCATACCATGAGCTATATAACGTTATTACCCCAATGTTGGATGAAGATGTACCTTTGCTTAAACTTGTTCAGTTTTTGCGCCATATATCAACCAGCTTCCCTCCACCTAATACAGAACGGAATCCTTCTACTACCACCGCTGAATCATCTTACTTGGGAAACTTTGTCTGCACAGTTTGGATTCCACCAAGTTACCCGCAGCAGAAAATGTCCGCCCCATACCTGCTTATGGTCACCAACCCAACTATCGCCCTCTCCCTGTTTCCACTTATCACGTTCAGCCCAACTCTTGATGTGGTTTGTTTCACATTGTTAAGGTATTTGGGCCCTATGGGGTCAGCTGTTTCAAATGCAATTGACTAGGGCACATGGCCTGATGGTGCCCCAATCAACAGGTCTCTTGTGTACAGTCAGAACATTACTGCCAAGGAAAAGTCAGAGAGGAATAGAGATAAGACTCTCTACCTCTGCTATATCAAACCCAAACGTCCCACCAGAACCCATCTTAGAATATTCAGAGGAAGCTCCCTTTCACAATGAGTCAGTATTTTATCATAAGCCAGTTGGGGGGGTGAATATTTTGACACAAATGCAGTCTGCGGCTATGGCAGGAGAGGGGTCTCAGATGCAGGTTGAGCCATATGCTTGTCAAATGTTTGACCAAGTATCCCCTAAAAAGTTAGACACCTCCTCTGATGCACCTTTATTGCACGCGGTAAGCGTCGCTCTTCCAGTCAACACTATTATTAAACAATACCCCAGAATTGGTGAGGGGATTGCGTGTTTCCTTGGAAATAGGGACTCCTTAACTGTTCATGTTATAAACGGCTGAGACGCGTCTTACTCTGAATGT
Organism: Massospora cicadina; assembly: GCA_022478985.1. Taxonomy (NCBI): domain Eukaryota; kingdom Fungi; phylum Entomophthoromycota; class Entomophthoromycetes; order Entomophthorales; family Entomophthoraceae; genus Massospora; species Massospora cicadina. The sequence continues at coordinate 76,481 of JAKSZP010009530.1, read as the reverse complement.
ACATACTGTGACCTGGTTGTAGCTAAAACCTGAGTCCATGCCATCATAGATACCAGTGCCCCCATCAATATAGTCTCCACAAAGTTGGTGGCCAAGTTGTCATTAAAACTGGACGTAGACCACCAGGTGGTATACGGAACTGCTGGGGTAGATAACACGATTTCTGAGGGAGCTTACAGTGCGCTTCCATTGTGGTTTGTTTCTATTGTCATAGTAGCCTCAGCTTTAGTGTTACCAAATAGCCATTAGAATCTGCTAATCAGAACTGCTTTCTTGCGACACTATGGGGCTGTAATCGATATGATGGATAAGACTTTTTGAAATATTGGGTCAGCGAATCCCAATTCACTTCACCTCTAGCAGAGTGCCAAATGATCCAATGCATATGGGGAATATCAATCTAGCTTACTGTGATGGAGTAATCTCAGTATGCTACCATCGGTTAAAGAGCAAAACCCAGGACCTTCCTCAACAGATTTAGAATATCAAGGGTTGCCGCTCAGAGCGGCCAGGTTTATATCTAGTCCATCTGGGCATCAAGTTATATTTAATACTGAGTTGGTGGTTGAGATTCTGGACAGACTCTATGGGGAGGTTATTGGGCCATATCAGTAATCACGGTTTGAGCCCCACGTGGCCTCAGGCATTATATTACCAGGGCAATGGGAGATCAAAGTTTTAATTGCAAATCTACAAACAGTACCAATGCAAATCCGCTGCCACCAAATAGTGGCATATTTGCACTTAATTCCCATGGAGGAGGCTCTTTTGGTCCATGAGTTTGGGTCACTGGAGGAATTTGGTCTGCCTTTCAACCCACAGCTCAGTGTAGTGCAGTTGGATCGCGCGATAAACTAATGGGATTGTCAGAACCACAGAAGGATCAGGAAATCACTTTATTTCAAAAATATAAAAAGATTTTTGCTGTCAACGACCATGATTTAGGATGCATGCGGGGGGTAGTTCATAGGCTGGACACTGGAGATCATCCTTCCATCCAGTCAAGGCCAGTCAATATGCCAATCAAGGATGGAGGAAGAAGTATTAACTGAGGAGATGGTAAGCTATTAGAGCAAAGGATGCTTAAACTATCGAAGAGTCCATGGCTTCACCCATTATGATTGTAAAAAAGAATGATGGCTGTTGAATATTTGGGCTGTAGATGGAAGGCTGGTCCTTCTTTGTCCATGAAGCAGAGTTTCAGGCGTCTGTTGTATGAGGACAACAGATAGGATGGTGATTTAGAATTTAATTTAAAGCTTATTGTTGGCACTTCAATAGTATATGTTGTCATTTCACTTGGACAATGGCACATCGCCCTGATCTTACTGATCCCAAGTGAAAATTGACTAATATAAAAAATGAACATAATAAACAAAAAAGTTTATAAATTAAAATTTATAAACAAATCCAGTAGTGAAAGGATATTTTATTAGTGTAAATGCAAAGTTATATATAGGGTCCGATGTTAACCACATCTTACCCATGACGCCTTACTTTCAGTGACCCTTGGCCACATAAAAAGTTTGTAATGACATCTACAAATACTTTGACTCAGGGCATCATACTCAGACTCAGAGTCGGAGTAAACACCATCATCATCCTTGAAATGGCGTTTCATCATACCTTCAAAATAGCTGAACTGATTCACTTTCACGTTCAATCAGCAGTACATACCAAGGTGATTCATATCACTAATTAGTAATTAATTTAATCAAAATTCGACCAACATTAAAAACTAATTTTGACATAGACCAACAAAGCCCATGTGCCCAAGTAATTAAATCAAAACTTAAATTTAAGTTTGACCTGACCAATAAAGCCCTTGAGCCCGTGTCATCATAGTCAAATATTTTAAGTGAAATTTCTAGGCTGCAAATTCTAAGCTTTGCATAAGCTTAGAATATACCTGGTCCACAATTCGCTAATATCTGATATGATCCATAATAAGTTTCTAAACAGCTACCTTATTATGTCCCTATTGAATATCCAACAATTAGGTCCAGTCAATTACTCAACACTTCCCCTGCCTTGACTGGATATAAGCGGCGGGTACCCTTCTTCTCAGTTCACAATGTCTGTCTTTTCGCGCTCCTCCAAGTACAAATGTTATCTCAATAGCCTTTCTGCATCAGACCAACAAGCCTTCCTAAGGCTAAGCAAGTCCATGCGGCGAGCTATTGTCAACTTGGGTGTGTTGCCCATAGTTCCTCAAGCTGGGTCGACCAGCTACGCTTCAACAATACTAGAAAGTCCAGTTTTGCAACCCGTTGCAATAGCACCAATTGATCAACCTGAACAAGCCTTTGTGGCTTCAAGTGCAATTAGTTGAACATCCCGATGGGTCGAGTGGGATCCCCTTTTGACATGTTTAGTATCTCTTTGGCCTTTGGAAGCCATTCAGTCCAAAAAAAACCCTGATCTGAGATCAATTTGCTTCAGATGGGTATCTTCTTCCAGACTTCTTGTTTTCGCTTTTTAACGTCTTCCCTTCAAAAAGCCTTGCTTTCTCCCTTCATGTGAGCAGTGTGGCTTCGTTAGGTCTTGAGCTTGACTCGATGTCAGAGCTTGTGAATGCCTACTTGTTGTCTGCACTTGCAATCAGTCCTGAGGTTGCCGCTTATGATATCTTTGAGGCCAACCAGGCCCTTATTTTTGCTAACTCTGTTGCTAGGATTTGGTGTGAACCCGCTTTGGTTCATACCAATTTTCATGTTGTGTTGGGCCTCAAGACTTGGGTTTCAAAGGATTGGTGCATCCTAGGCTATACTGAGCCCTCTGTAAGAGCTTGGCTAAGGGGCTTCCTGAGAAGTTTGTCCCCCCAGATGGCTCTTTGGGTGCATGCGTTCGCTTCCCTCCTTCATTGCTCCCCATTAATACCGTGACCAACATGTGCAGGGTATTAGATGAGGCCCATTCCCAAATGTTTTGCGCGAAGGAGTTCCTCCCCTCCATTTACCCTTGCCTTGAGAGTCTTCTTGCCAATTGTGTCTTCCTTTCAGCGGCGTTTGGAAGCACTATAGCAGGTGCAGCTACTACCAAAGCTCCAAATCATAGTGGCAAAGCACTGTAAGCTCCTTCACTCTTAGTGCTGTTAAGGCCTGCAGTCCCATATTCTTGATGATGGTCAATATCTGGAGCTATTTTCAGTTTCTTAAACAGATTTGTGGAAACAATGTTTACAGGTGCTCCGCTATCTTCAATAGCTACAACTTTAACCTTGTTGACTAGGATATCCACGTAAGTGCACTCAGAATAGTAAGAGTCAATAGAGTTTACTAAATGAATATGGGAAGAGTCCAAAGAGTTAAGAGTGTGCTTCAGAGTATTTCCAATACTGGGACATTCATTGATGCGTGTCGATTGGCATTGCTATATTGACCCCTTTCAGACTTGGGGTATCTGCTGCATTGCTTGGCCCATTGGCTGGAATATTCTCAAGTATTTGTTGCACATAGGGTTTAGCGACTACCTCAGAGGCTTCAGTTATGACAACCTTACTCTGGGAGCGAGTTACTGCATGTACGTTGGATAAATCTTCATTTGATACTAAAATAGAATCAATTTCATTGTCTAACAAGGCCTCATGGCCATTGTTTTATTGTCAATCAGGTGGGACTAGTGTCTTAGGCACAATAGAGTGTCCTGCATCTATTATGCTTGTTCTTTTCCCTCCTCTTGCACAGTGTCAGGAAGGACTACGTTGACATTTCGCTGATGGCATTAGGAAGCATAGTGACCTTTACAATGGCAATTAAAGAAAGTAATTTCACTCACTTGCCATGAGGCTCTTGCATTCAAACTTTGCTCATTTCTTATAGGCGGATTACTGTCAGTCTTCTTATTGGTTTCAAAGGGCTTTCCAGCAAAGGCAGTGGTTCCCAATTTGTAACCAGTATTAGGAGGGCCATAATTTTTTGAGCATCTGCGCAAGTATCAACCAATTCAGATGTCGCAAGGTTTTGCACAAAAGCAGGCAATAGGGTGTTTGATAGATTAGGTAAGGTTCTACTGCATTCTCTAGTGCAATCTTGGCATCAAAATTGACCATAGCCCATGCGCTTAAGATAATCTGAGCTTTGCGATAGAATTGATCTACAAATTTGTCAATTGCTTCATCTTTCTTAAAGCTGATGTTCATAAACTTGGATTTTCTGGTCGACATCTGCTCTGGACCTCCAAATTCATGAAGCACGGCCTCCTTGACTTTAACATATGTTGGATTTTTGTTAATGTGAGGCATAATCAACTCAATGCTCCACTCATCCAAGCAGTTAATCATGGTGGCTGCTTTGTTGCAGTCGCTGGCCCCATGCATGGCCATTTCAAAAAGTTTGACAAATTGTGATAATACTTCCATTTTTGTCAAAGGCTGGCAGGTTTGCTGGTTTATAATTATTGCTTCCAAGTTACTGGTTATCACAATTATTTCTAGGTTGACTAGAGCCAGGTGTACTAGGGCGTTGGGGCATCATATCCCAGTTTGAGGTGCTAGGGTTGGCCAAAGCAATCATATTGCTAGGCAGTTGTTGACGTGGCCCACCATCCGTTTCAGTAGCTATTTCTGAAGCTTTGTCCTCATAATATTCGGAATAATTTCCAGTCAAGTGGGTTGTAGCACACTGATAAAACCCATCATCCAGAGCTCAAATTCGCTCATTGATTTCATTTTCTCAATTGACATGATTTCAGTTTTTTAATTTTAATTTCGCAATTTCCTCATTCAGGCTATTAGTTTGTAGCTGCAAGGTGGAAATCACTTGGTTCTTCTCTTTTATGGCCTTCTTGCACTGATTCAATTCTCCATGGAGATTTTATTGTTCGACTCATTGATAATACTAACATTGTCATTGAGATTATTGATCTATAGATTAAGACGATCAATAGAGTCTTGATTTTTTTTCATTTTTTTCCCGTTGGTCTTCAAATTGTGTTTGCCAGTAATTGGTTTTTCCGGTGTATTCGTCCTTCTTCTGCAAATTTTGGGCGCTCAGGCATCAATACTGGTCACAAAATTCATTGTTATGGTTTAACTGTGCCTCTTGGGCTTCATGATTAAGCCTTATGGACTCTGAAGCATTAATAGAAGTCTGAGTTATATTGCTGACCCAAGATTCGGTGACTCCCCTTTCCTCTAAGAAATTTTCAAAGATAGGATGCAATCTGTCATTTAGCTCTTGTGCTAATACTGCTACCCGGTCATTAGCCCAAGTGGCTAAGTTGTGATTTGCCTCCAAACTCAAACGGACCTCAGCGAAGTTGGCTTCCAATCGCTCATTTAGAATTTGGCCTGCCTGGCTGGAGTTGCGAGAGAAGTTCGCTAACTCAGTAATGGCTCCATGATGGCGGGTGATTGTCATCTGAGAATTTCTAGAGGTGGGATGTACAAATTCAATTAAGTATTGGGCAATATTCTCTATCCCAATTAATTGTTTTGGATCTGATATAAACTTAATTAATGATGAGCAAGATATCTCATCCACAACACATCTTGCTGTTGTTGGTGGTAAAAAGGGATGCTACTATTGTCCGTGGGCCCTTGGCCTAATTAGTACCCTCTTAACAACTGCTGCTCAAGACATTTCAGCTCTTCCAGTGAAATGGGAACATCAGGATAGGTAATGATGGGTACTTCTTCCCAATTAATCTGGGACACAGTCATTTCAGTGTTCCCACTGGGGCCAGCGATGGTTCTGAATAATTGATTGGAAAGCTCCCCTGTTCAGTGCGATCACTATCTGCAATCACAGCCATGAGTGCCACTTGCTGAATATTTGGGCTGTAGATGGATGGCTGGTCCTTCTTTGTCCATGGGGCAGACTTTCAGGCGTCTGTTGTATGAGGACAACAGATAGGATGGTGATTTAGAATTTAATTTAAAGCTTATTGTTGGCACTTCAATAGTATATGTTGTCATTTCACTTGGATGATGGCACACCACCTTGATCTTACTGATCCCAAGTGAAAAATGAGTAAAATATAAAAAATGAACGTACTAAACAAAAAAGTTTATAAATTAAATTTATAAACAAATCCAGTAGTAAAAGGATATTTTATTAGTGAAAATGAAAAGTTATTTATAGGGTCTGATGTTAACCACATCTTACCCATGACGCCTTACTTTCAGTGACCCTTGGCCACATAAAAAGTTTGTAATGACATCTACAATTACTTTGACTTGGGACATCATGCTCAGCCTCAGAGTCAGAGTAAACACCATCATCATCCTTGAAATGGCGTTTCATCATACCTTCAAAATAGCTGAACTGATTTACTTTCACGTGCAATTAGCAGCACATACCCATGCAATTTGTATCACTAATTAGTAATTGATTCAATCAAAAACTCGACCAACATTAAAAACTAATTTTGACATAGACCAACAAAGCCCACATGCTCGAGTCATTAAATCAAAACTTAAATCTAAGTTTGACCTAACCAATAAAGCCCTTGAGCCCGTGTCATCATAGTCAAATATAATAAAGTGAAATTGTTAGGCCGCGAATTCTAAGCTTTTCATAAGCTTAGAATATACCTGGTCCATATTCGCTAGTATCTGATATGATCCATAATAAGTTTCTAAACAGCTAACCTTATTATGTCCCTATCAAATATCTGACGATTAGGTCCAGTCAATTACTCAACAATGGCACCAACCGCGCTAGTAATAGACTACTGAAAGCTCAACAGCATCACCAAAAAAGATTCATATCCCTTACCACGGATTGATGAGGCTTTGGATCATCTAGGAGGAGCTCATTTTTTTCAGCAATGGACCTGATCTCAAGATACTGAAAAATTGAGTTGCCAGTGGCGGAACAGGAGAAATGCGCCATAATCACATCCAAAGGTCTTTTTTAACCAACTTGGATGCCGCAAGGGCTGTGTAACGCCCCAGCTACGTTTCAACGAGCAATGGACACTATTCTTGGGGACCTAAAGCTGTCTTGCATCCTTGTATACCTTGATAACATTAATGTTTATCCCATACCTTCACTGAACACCTTGACCATTTAGAAGCAGTATTCCGCCAGTTCGCTGAGGCCAATATCAAGATCAAACCTTGGAAATGACATTTCAATAAGGACCAACTGGGGTAGCTAGGGTTTATGGTTGATGCCACGGGGCTGAGTCCTCAATCTGCTAAGGTGGAAGCTATTTGAAAAATGACTCCACCCAACAGCAAGTGGGATATACAGGTATCCTTGGGAATGGTTGGCTATTTCCAGCGCTTCATCCCTAACTTCAGCTGTATTGGGGCCTGCTATTTGAGTTATTAAAAAGGACATTATGTTTAAATGGATGTAACGCCAGCAACGCGCTTTTGATACACTTCAAATGGCATTAACAAGTGCACCGGTGTTACACTATCCCAACTTCAAAAAAGAGTCCATCATTCAGATGGATGAATCCCTTTCTGCTGTAAGGCAGTCCTATCCCAAAAAGATGAGGAAGGAGAAGAGCACCCCATAGTATATTGCATTCATAGCTTGAACAGCCATGAACACAAATATACTGTGACTGAGCAGGAGTGCTTAGCAGTGATCTACACTTATAAGAAATTTTGGGTGTATTTGCATGGGGTGAAATTCAAAGTTGTAACAGATCATGCCTTGCTACTCTGGGTACAAAAACTTTAAAGAATTGGAAGGGCGTCTGGCTTAATGGGCTCTTAAATTGCAGGCATACAATTTCGAAATTCTACATTGACCTGGAGCAAAACACTAGAATGCTGATTGTTTATTGAGATTATTCTCAATGCAGTTAGGGCAGATCTGAGTGATATCATGTTCGATAAGATGCTTAGTGGCAAGTACAATGATGAACCGCCCCCAGTCATCAAGGTATTGGATGGAATAAGGGCCAATACATTCCAGAAAAATGGAAAATTGTATGAGCGGATAGGGGACACTACCATGAATATCTCAAGACCTTCCACCCACCCAACTATTATTTTGAGCATAAACCAAGTGGTTGGACATGGTGGAGTACATAAGACCATGGAATTATTGCAGCCTCAGTATTTCTGGGAAAGCATGAACTTCGATGTACTTGATACTATCTCCTCCTGTAACCAGTGTCAAGTGGGAAAACCGCTCTTCCAGAAGACTTCATACCGGTTAGTGAAGCCGCACTTCGCCTGGCACACCGTTTCAATTGATGTTGTGGTTCCCTTGCCAACATGGGCAAACTGGTCCAAATACATCCTGTTAGCAATCAACCACTTGACCAGGTAGGTTGAGGCGCGACAAATACACAATTTGGGGGCGCTAACGGTGGCCAAGTTTGTTATGGAATGTACAATTCAGCAACACGGTTTCCTCAGTTCATCCTTACTGAAAATGGAACGAACTTCATTTTACACATTCTACCTAATCTTAACGAATTGATGGGCATCCACGGGGTTCTGACAACCCCTTATCACCCTGAATCTAATGGAATGATTGAGCGAGTTAATGGTACCTTGGCAAACATACCTTGGATTTTGGTTGTGGATCGACCTACTGATTGGAACTCTCTCCTTTCCAATGACATCTTTGCTTACAACATTAGCTAACATTCTGCTATGGGGAAAAGTACTTTCCAACTATTGTATTGGCGGCACCCTGCACTTCCAGCACTGCTCTATTCCTGTATAAAGGATACCGGCATAATGGATCCTCATCAGTATTTGACTAACTTAGTGGCCACGCTGATCAAACTGCAAACTGAAGCCTACTCATGCAGTTTATCAAAGAAGATTAAGGCTCAGGAAGCTAATAAAGTATGGCGTAGTCGCCTCACTCGATTCCAAGATGGAGATATGAAATTGTTTCATGCCACCATGGGTTTGGTCAGAAACACAAGCTGACCAACATCTGGATTGGTCCATTCAAAGTTATAGAGAAAACTGGGGTTGACGCTTATACCATCAAGGACCCCACAAGTGGTCAGATCATAAATGAGTGCATGCAAAAGTTCCTATGACCATATAAGCAATAGGAGCCTTATCATCCAGTCAAGGAGAGGGTAATGTCGCGATTCCAATATGACTGGATGAAAAGCTGGGAATTGCTATGGCGGATTGGATAGAATCTGCTGAACCTGACATTGGGTCAATCATTTGAGTGCCTCAAGATGAGGCGATATTGGGATATATTGAGCTATTATTGGATCACCTCTAAAGTAAGGCAATAAGGTGATGTCAACATTTGACGAATATGAATTAAATCTCCTACAATTAGGGCAATAGAAAGCTAAAAGAATAACAAGCCGAAATTGAGGAGAATCAGCAGAATAGAATAATCCAAGCTATGAGAATGCTATCATCCAAGCCGCTGAATATAAGCAAGATGGGCGATTGAAAGAAGGGAGTTTAATAAAATTGAAAGTAAACAGACTAGGAAGGATCCGCTCAGATTATTTATAATAAAATAAGTGTTTTCAGGGATATTGCTCCCTTTTGATATATTAATATATTAAGTGTGCTCTGAGGGGCCAACGATCTTCATGTTGTCATTCCAATTGCTCAGTAAGTCAACCCTGTGGAACTTTTCTTTCTCGTTGCAAACACTTTTGCAACCTATTCAATTCAAGACTAAATTTAGTTTGATAATCTCACAGAGGAGATTAGTCTGCGCCCATGTCTGGGAGCAGTTGGGCAAGCAGGGTAAGAGGAGCAGGCGGAAGGCCTGTGGCCTCCAACGTTTAAAAACGCCCCGGAGAATCTGGCAGAATTGACAAAGATCTCAAAAACTGGCAGTCAAAATTTCCTCAGAGATACTCGCGTGGCAAGCACGATGCAACCAGTACATCAACACGCCACACTCCCAGCCACTTTCTTCGGTGGAATTTGGAGTCCAGGTGTATCTGGACACCCAAAAAACGGCCTTGTGGGAAAAATTTTGTGAAGATGTACACAGAATTTTCCCGACTGGGGTGTATGTTGCACCTCACTCCATGTCACACGGTTGGCTGGACCTAGGTTTCAAAAGCAAAATAGCAGCAGATGAGGCTGCAGCGGTGCGCATAGTGGTTGACCTCCCTGAAGGGCAATAGGTCATTGAAACCAAATGCACCAGATGGACAAAATCAAACCAAATTTTTCTCACATTTGACTTCTTGCCTACTACGGTAAAATGTGACATTTTGGAGCAACACCTGAAAGATGGTCTCACTGTATATGGTGAAATACAATCTTTCAAAATGCAACGCTTCACGCTGATGCCACACCTGTGCACCAGCAAAGCCATGCAGTTCTGACCCCAACTGAGGAGATCACGAAGGACCTAACCCAGATCCTGCACTCCACTTTTATTGATATTGCAGGGCATACCACCCACCCATTCTGGGTAACTGTGGTCAGCGCGCCCCCCATTTACACCCACTGTGACAAGTTCGGCCATAAGGCGCATGCATGCCCCATCAAGGAGGTGTCACATTCCAAAGGCACCCCTTGGCGGCCATGGCCAGCAGAGAGGCGCACTACAAACCAACCGCAAGCACCAAGGAGGCTTTCCCGTGGGGAGCACAAGGCTGCTACCTATTAGTAAAGCCCATCTCCCCACAAGAATGGAAGAAGGCCAAGCAGGCCCATAGGGCCGCGGCCAAGGAAGCAGCCAAGGCCACCACCGCCATACCACACTCACAATGCCAGTAGGACATGGAGACCTTCGTGGCGGAAGCGACTCATGAATCCATCATCCAATCAAATTGGGAAGCCTATGCCAAGCAGGCCACTCAATCTGAGGATCCGATGGGAGATTCAATCTCACTTAATCGCTGCACCCAAGCTCTGGTCAAAACTGACTTGGGACCTATCCCAACTAAAAAATCTTTTTTGACCCGCTCGATGGTGCACCAAACTCATCCGCACTATAAAAATTCATCTGACGTCAGGAAAACAAAAAGTGAAGGCCAAAGCCAATGCGACTCTTTCCACAAAAATTAACAAAAACCCCGATAGCATTGCTGCTAACACCCACGCTGCTGTGAAAGCCCATGAGGACCTTGAAGAGGCTGGTGGGCCTGGGGGCCCACCCCCTCGCACCTAAGGTATAATAGGGGAAACCTTCACTTTAGGGACATTGAATATTGCCGGACTCAAGGCCTCCCCATCCCGGGCTAGGAAACTGAGTTTTTTACAACACAATTTACCCGTGGATATCCTGGCCATCCAGGAGTCCCACTGTCCACAAGGTTCCGAGGAAGTTTGGAAAACAATGCTCCTCCCATCCCTATCCTTTTGGTCGAAGCACTAAGGGGTGCTAATTCAGAAAAATAATTTTTTCAAATTCACATCCTCAGAAACATTCCTAAATGGCCGAGTGCTTGTCATCACCTTCTCATGGGCTGACGTTGCGCACACAATCATCAACATCTATGCCCCAAATGGTGCACACAAGCGTCGCGAATTTTTCTTATCAGTCAAATCCCTCCTGCTACCCCCTGATTCCTTCCTAGTTGGCGACATGAACTATTGGCTAACCTCGCCAACAGACCGGTGGCCTCCCTCACCCCACGCCCCACAGGGTCATGTAGAACTACGCGTTCTAAAAGCCACCCTTGGGTTAATGGATATGCTGCTGCGACATGCCCCACTGCTTGAAAACATGACGCATCTCCACATCTACAATGGCCAATTAAGGTCCATGACCCGCATTGACCTTATTCTAACGCTGGCGAATTTCCAACCCCACATCTCCCACTTCAAAACAACGAAAATAGAATTCTCCGACCACTGACTGGTCTTGATAACCTACCACTTACCTGTCACAGTTGCAAAGGCCCCACATTGGTGCAAAATCTGCCCCCCCCTGAGCTTGCGTCGCCAGGATTTTCCAAGTGGGTGGAAGAGGCAACTTTGGAAAATTGTTTGTTGCACCGTTTTGTGCAGACCCCATTTCCACATGGGCAACTTTCAAAGAGGACACCATCCACCACTATTGCCATCTCTCCTCCAGACGCTCACGAGCCACATTGGCAGTTGTCTCGCGCGCTCTGGCGGAATTGACCCACTTGGAGTCCAACATCCCAGCCACAGGATACAGCCCTGCATGGGGCTGGAAGTGGGCGGAGGCAGCCACCCACCTCAACGCACTTGAAAGGCAACACAAACATTGGGTTTATGTCCAATACAGGGCCACACGCATCACTAAAGGTGACAAGTGCACCGCATACTTCTTTAAAATATTTTTCGCACCAAGCCAGAGCGTGGCCTGCACACAGGTGCGAAGATCAGATAATTCCATTGTGGACACACCGGCCAAAGTGGCAATCAAAATGCAAAAATATTACTCCAAGTTATACCGAGATGAACCAATTCAGGTGGCTGAAATGGCGGAATTTCTTGACTGAGCTCATATCTGCACCATTTTCAGATACCTGGAGATAAAGAATTTAATTACTCCGAACAAATTATGGACAGCCATTTGCAGTGCGCCTAACCAAAAAAGCCCAGGCCCAGATGGCATTCCATATGAGTTCTACAAAAAATATTTCAAATATATACCCCCATTGCTGCTAGCCTCACTTAACTAAAGCCTGTTGGAAATGCGCCTTCTACCAGGAGGACATGAGACCTTTACAGTCACACTCTTCAAGAAAGGGGATAAGCTTGACTTAGCCAACTGGCGCCCCATTTCTCTAACAAACACAGACACCAAAATTTTAACAAAAATCATGGCTAACCGTTTAGGGACTGTAGCATCTGCCACCATCTCCCCAGAACAATTCGGTTTCATCCCCAGAAGGTCAATTTGGGATAACGTGCACTCCATGGCTAATGCATGTCAATCCACAGCCTCTGGGGCACTGGTATTCTTGGACCAACAAAAGGCCTATGATAGAGTAAACTGGGAATACCTAAGGGCCTGCCTCCATCAATTCCGCCTACCCCCCATTTCATCAACTGGGTGATGCTGCTCACGGAATCTGCAACAATGGCAGTGCGTGGCCCAGGATTCCTAATGGAAGTAGTCCACCCTCAAAGGGGCTTGCGACAAGAGGACCCCCTCAGCCCACTCTTATACAATTTCAGCCTTGACCCACTACTGCGAAATGTGAATGCCCATCTAACTGGGGTCCATGTGCCAGGCCAAACCCCAGTCAAGATGATGGCATTTGCAGATGAAGCGTGGTGGGGGTGTCTAATAACAAAGATGCACGCGCGCTTGAAGCCCTCATCCAGGAATATTCCTGGGTAAGCAATGTGACACTGAATGCCTCCAAAACCGAAATCATCCTCCTTGGTCAGTTTCAGAACTGCTGGGCCCCAGCAATTAGTTCCCAACCCAGCCCATCTGCTCGCCCACGTCCACGCCTTACTAACTCAACACACACCGCTCCACTGGTGCTCCCCTTTGTGCCATGTCCTACCATAAGACCGGTGCGCCATCTGGGCGTGTGGATGGAGGCAGGCAGATACGCGTCAGCAGTAATGGAGTGCCTTATTCTGGACAATGTGACGAAGTGAATCGCCTCTCTCAGAGCCCACCCTACTTCCCTTACTGGCAGGGTTGTTTTAGCCAACTCTATGCTCCTATCCAAAGTCTGGTTTGGAGCCCACGTCATCCCCTTCTCCCCAAGCTTCTTCAAATCCTTGTATGCTTTGCTGCAAGGATGGCTTTGGTCAGGCCGCCCTCTACCAGTACGGCTAGAGGTCATGTTTGGCCCTCATCATCAAGGTGGCATGGGCCTGCTGGACTTCAAAGCCCATGCTACCAAGATCCTGGGCACCTGAATCGCGGCCGTCAACGCTCCTACACTCCCATCCTAACTTTGGTCCCGCGCGGCCCGCTCCAACTTCTCCTGAGCCTTGGGCCTCAACAATCCATCAAACCCCCACTCCCTGATGAAATACCTTGCATCGCACACATCGGCCACAGGTCCTCACGGGACTTAAACCCACTACAAACGAATCCTACTCTCCATGCGAAGCGCAGAGTGGAGAATTCATATTAGCAGACATACAACCCGAAGAGGCCGCCCCTCTCCTCAGTTCACACAAGAGGTACAGGGGCTACCCATCCATGATGGCGTGATCCCCATTCGACCCCATGTCCTATTTAGGGTGGACTACCTGGACATGATGGACATCCCTTATTTTACTGAGACCCAAAAGACTATCTGGAAATACGCACACCATCCTCTGTTGCAGCCTCAAGTACGCTCCCATGTGTGGCGCTGCCTGAGGCGGGTGTATCGTACAGCTGAGCGCTCTAACGCTTTACACTCATCCTGTGTCATGTGTGGCCAGTATGGAACGCTGTTCCACCGCCTGGAGAAGTGCCCCACCTCTAAAGTGATATGGCGCGAAGTTTAACGTCTGCTGAGCCAGGATCAAACGCATCCCTTCAGTCTGTCTAGAGATATGTTTGCTTCATCAATGGCCTCCCCTTCCACCCTCCCTCCGTGCTCTGGTGGTTGCAATCGCCATGTGGACTATCCACACGATTGTCTTGGATGCCATCACTGGCTCCATCCCCACCCTCCCAGAAGCTGTCCACAGATTTCAGTCTCATCTGGTGGACCACTTTCAAGCGTGGATGTTTGGATACCTCCCACCGCGTCGCCGACAGCTGGTCTCCTCCTGGTTCCCAGTCTGGTTCATCAAATCAGACCCTTTCCTCCACACGTGCTCAATAGTGGCTACGGCCCCTTCACACGTTCCCTCCCCCTCCCCATAAGTGGCGTTCCCTCTGGCAACAAGAGATAGCATCGCTTCTCTGGGGTGATTCCCCTGGTACTAAGTTTGTCTTTCCTGAGTCATATTCGGAAGTGTCCATCCCATGGTCGGCCTTCCCCACAATAAATTAAAGTAAGCCAACCCCGTGCAAGAAACCCTTATGGCGTATCTTAAACGATTCTGCCAATTTTACAACAAATTGTATCGAGAGGAGGACGTTAGGGAAACATTTTCCAACTTTTTCCGTTTAGATCTTGAGGATGTCCAATGACAGAATCCTAGCCAGGATGGGGAAGACCATCGCTGCCAAGACAAGGATGGGTGATATAACAGCCTCAGCTGCCATTTCATTGAAGAGGTGTCAAATGAGGGTTATATGACTGAAATCTCATTATAAATTGCTTAAAATTCACTCCTAATAAAAAAACCAGAGCTTATAACAGAGTTATATAGTTCTATAGTTTTATATGGTATATAGTTTAAGTAGTACACTATTATCAGCTTTGTATTTGTGCTATTCTTCTCAAGGAAATTATTGCTCTGTGCAATAATTAGTAGACTCTTAGTGAAAAGAGTAAAGATTTAAGCGGGGATCTAGAGAAGAAGAAGAAACAATAGAGGATTGCTGCTGACTGTGTGTTGGACCAAAGAGACTTTCACCAGGGAATCTCAGAGAAGATCAGGCTGGACTGAATGAGGGAACAAATCACTATATCATGACATCTCAAGTATTTAATCAGGAATACTAGCTGAGCATTGGGATGAGATATAAGAATTCACGCTCAACTATGGTTAATAGTCATCGTACTATTATCAACTGATAATCTAATATAAAATACAACGCAGACAAAGTGCACAAGAAACCAAACCTGTGCAGTAAAAAGATTACTGGGGAATTTTGCCAATAATAACGCTCAAGTAAATTTTTACAAGTTGGTGCTCACTATAGGGGTGTAGTTGAGTTTAAGAATTTATAAGAATGTTGTACAAAGATGAGTTGCGCAAACTGTGGATGGAATTAGTCACTGTGAATAAGAATGCCCTAAACTCAGCGGATAATCAGGAATTCGCATCCTTCAAAGAATGAGTCTCCAAGGTGGAGGAAGAAATAGATAATGTTGCAAGTTTTGGGAATGAGTTAATTGGGAAAGTAACTTCGTTAAAGAAAGAAGGGGATTTCATTTGAGAGGTCTTATACCTGAAAACAGAATGAGAAGCAGATTGCATTCATTTGAGAAATATCAGCGCAGATATAGAGCGACTGATCAAACAGGTAAAGGAGCTTAAAACTCACAAATGTTGTTGTGAGCAAGAAATGGCAAGCAAAGCCAAAGAAAGAGGTCCTCGAACAATACTTTGGAAGTCAAATACCCCAAGGAACATGCCACCCGCTTTTGCTGCCATTTTGGAGATGACGCCCAAAGTCACTCCACAAGTTAGCCAAGTGGCCAAACCTAGAGAATTGGCCAGAGATAACTTGGAGCAACTTAAGGCAACGCTGAATCGGCCAACGTTCCATCAGGATAACACCCCAGCATTTTTACAACTGCTTGATAAGACCATGTATGGCTACGTGGATCGTTAAAAGGTGTTGATGGTCATGAATTGCCTAGACAACGACTGTCAGAACTTAGTGTTACCTCACCTGGAGGAGGACAGCTGGTCAAATGCTGATGCAAAGGTGGCCATCATGAAAGAATTCAGGAGTCCAACACGCATGTCAAATCATAAACAGGAGATTATGGGAATCTAGTTCCATTAGAGAAGTCCCTAGCAAGATTTGCAGATAAGTTTTACCAGGAGTCGCAGATCCTGGTTGGAGCAAAAGTACTGGATGACTTTGATGCCAGAATCGCTTTACAAGTGGGCCTCAGCCCTATTGCGATTTGCATTACATAATTTCTTCCATGTTCATGACAGAAATAAACTACCTCGCAAATGGTAGATAAGTTGAAGATTTTATTAGTGACATTAGATGCCCCATATAGAAGCTTCAAATCCAATCTGGTACACAATTTGAATCCTATGAATGGGAATGAAGGTGCTAAAGAAATAGCCAATCAAACTGTGCTGGAGAATAAGCCCAAAGAATTCAGATGGGTGAATAAGAAGGAAAAGGTCTGCTACCAATATGGTGGGACAGGACATTTCGCCATACACTGTAAGAAGCCAAAGGATCAGATCAACGTGGTCCAGGCGAAAGAGTCAGCTGCCACCAAGGAATCAGGAAAAGGGCCCGCAGCCTAGATGGGGAACAGTCTAGAGCTGTGGAGAAGCCTGTTCCTCCCAACATTATGACTGAGGAATTTGATAACAGTAATCTATTTGTGGATGACAACGAACAGGATCAGCTATATCAAGTGGTCAATTTGGATGTAAATGCCATGACTAGAGAACCGGGGAATTCTGCTGAGTATCAATAATGAGAGGACCATACCACCAGGATCACAGATGATAGTCAACATGGGATTGACCTTGGAGATACCTGAGCTGTTGTATATGGAGGTCAGAAGCCCTTGGAAAAAGTCCAGAGTGGAGCCTTGAGTGGCTCCTGGGATAATAATGCTGGACCATGTAGAATTTCGAGTTCTCCTGGTGAAAATAAGTGAAAAACTGATGAAGATTAGGAAGAATCAGATTATCATATTTGTTTTTCTGACCCCAACAGCATAATTGAGGAGATTTCATGATTTTGGGACTTTCAATGAGATGGGATTACTGGCTAGGGTAACCTAGAGCATCAAACTATTGGTTGATTGAGAGCAACTTGCTGATTAATCAGAAGGCCAGCAAGAGGAGGTGCTCAAATTATTAGAAAAGTATCGGGAAGTGTTTGCTTAGGACAACCATGATTTGGGATGTGCATGAGATGAGATCCATAAGGTCAACACCAGGGAAAATTTTTAATAAGGATGAGACTGATCTGATGATTGAATGCAGCCAAAGCAGTAGTGGAGGATGAAATCAGCAAACTAGTGAAGCATGGGCTTCTAGTTCCATCATTGAGTCCCTGGGCTAGTCTGATTCTAATTGTGAAGAAAAAGGATGACTCCAACTGGTGATTGACTACTGAAAGCTGTATAAAATTATGAAAAAGGATTTGTATCCCCTACCAAGGATTGATAATGCACTAGATCGATTTTAGAAGCGAAGTATTTCTCCATGATGGATCTGATCTCAGGATATTGGCAAATCGACTTGCTAAAAGAAGACCAGGAAAAATGCACAATTACTACTGCACAGGGGCTATACTAACCGACGAGGATGCCCCAGGGTCTATGTAATGCGCCTGCAACGTTCCAGAGGGCCATGGACGATATACTGAGCGACTTGAAGTTGTCATGCATCCTGGTATACCTGAACGATATCAATGTGTTCAGTAGGACGTTTACTGATCACTTACACCACTTGGAAGAAGTATTTAAGCGACTTTCTGCAGCTAACCTGAAGATTAAACCGAGGAAGTGTCACTTCTTCAAAAAAGAGTTGGAAAATCTGGGATTTGAGATCAACTCTAGTAGATTGCAGCTGCAAGCCCAAAAGATAGAAGCCTTAGAACAGATGGTTGTGCTGAAGTTATCAAAGATATCCAAGTATTCCTTGGGATGGTTGGATACTATAGAAGATTTATTTGGTACTTCGCCCAAAAAGCTGAGCCCTTATTCTATTTGTTGAAGGATCCAAAAAAGAATTCATATGCAATGAAGAAGCCCAGGCATTCTTTGATGAGCTACGCCAATATTTAGTAGATTCTCCAATTCTGAAATATCCAAATTTTGAACGATCGTTTATTATACAAACTGATGCTTCGTTGACGGTGATCAGCGCCATACTAAGCCAAGTAGATGAACTTGGGGATGAACATCTGGTGGCGTATGTGATCCAGAAACTCTCAGCTGCTGAGAGGAACTACACCGTAACTGAGTGTGAATGCCTTGCAGTCATTTACACATGTAAGCAGTTTTGGGTGTACATTAATAGAATGCACTTTAAAGTGGTGACAGACTACTCTTCATTGCGTTGACTTCACAATTTGAGAGAGCCAGAAGGTTGACTGTCCCGATGGGCACTTAAGCTACAGGCTTATGATTACAAGATTGTCCACTGAGTAGGGGCTTCTCACCAGAATGCAGATGGCTTATCACGGTTACCAATGGTCCAGATGGTATACCTGAAGGCAGATGAGCTATTCCAGAGAATGATTGACAGAGAAATCGGGAATGAGCCCTGAGAAATCCAAGGTGCGCTTTGGAAAGCAATGAAAAACACCAAGACCATGAATGGACAAGTATTTAAGATTTTTAATGGGAAGGAGTTGTAATTCTGAAAGCCAAAGAAAGAGCAGCTATCGTGCAAGCAGCTCACAAGGTTGTTGGGCATAGAGTCCTGAGAAAAACAACTGATCATATTCGCCAGTACTACTACTGGGAGTCCATCAAATATGATGTCGCGGAATATCTAGTTTATTGTGTGGAGTGCCAGCTGCACAAACCACATAAGAATACAACTGGATACTGACTGGTCCTCCATGGATTTGCCTGGCATATGGTGTCCATCAATGTATTAGGACCGTTGATGATGAGCACAGGGGGAGTCAATTACATTATAGTTGCCATCAACCATCTGACATGATGGGTCAATATGAAGTCCCAAACAAAAACAGACACTATCAGCACTGCGAGGTTCATCCTGGATCAAGTAGTATATCAATATGGATGTCCGCAGGTCCTGCTTATCAATAATGGGACAAACTTCACATCTCATGTGATCCTGAGATTGAATGAGATAATGGGGATCAGAGGAGTCATGTCAGTACCCTACCAGCTGGAGATGAAAGAACTGGTAAAACAGGTGAATGGAACGCTGTCCGCAACACTGAGGAAGCTGGTCACAGGAATAGCTTCCACGTGGGGAATGTACCTGAGTTCAGTGACATTTGCCTACAATATCAGTCATCATACAGTGATGGGAAAAATGCCATTTGAGTTGTTATATGGGAGGAAGGCCGCGTTGCCACTGATTTTATACTCGGTTGTGGAACTAACATCAGGGTTGAGTGCCAAGCAGTACTTGAACTGACTAACATATATCCTGATTGATATGCAATTGCAAGCATTTGATACTAAGCTGAAGAAAAGGATACAAGCAAAATCAATGGACAATAAGAACTGACCGGCCTTAGCAGAATATTGAATAGGTGAAAGAGTTGCCTATTGTGATATGCATGGTTTCAGAAGAAAAAACAAACTAGATGCATTGTGGTCAGGTCCAATTGAAGTTATCACCAAGATGGCGACTGATGCCTACTCCATCAAGAATCTCTTGGATGGAAGAGTTATAAATTGAGTTTATGCTAAGTATCTGAAGCAATGGATCAATGAAAAAATTAAAAGGGTTCCTGAAGAACCGAAGAAACATTAAGTTGGTCATGTCCTGATGATTAGGTCAAGTCCGAAAAAGGACCTCTGAACCAATATAGATGGTTAAGTCCAAAAAAAGGACCTCTAAACCATAGAAAACTGGCAGGTTTAAGTACCCAGGACCCATTTTGGGGGAAAAAATAAAAAGATGGACCACTGAACCAAAAAAAGGTCAAGTACTATGGAAAAAAGAAGAATAAAAATAAAAAAATTATAAAAGATATTGGGAAAAAGATTTATAAACTGCATAGTGAAACTGATTTAGTTTTAAAATTTTCATTTTTATTAATTGTCCTCAATATGGGGATGATTCCACCTATGTCACCTCTTGGGGGAGGGAGGATTGATCGCGATAGGAATGAACAGCTTAGTAAATTGATGTGAGATTGGACACTAGTGAGGGCTAGACCTACACGAAACCATGTTCTTTGAGCAGATGCAGAACCCTGCGAGAAAGTGACTAGGGAAGGGAAATTGAAATGTTGGAAGAAGCCAATCGTGAAACCCCAGAGCGCGGATGAAAGCAACAGTATAAGAAGAGGCAGTTGGCAAATAACCCCAAGTAATCCTGATATGGTACCAGAGCTGGAAGATTAGTCTTGAGCGCCTGATGATGGGCTTCATCAAGAACACCAGACATATGGGCAGGCAGTGAACAAGGGATGCTTGACGGGGGTTGCCAAATCATGCCCCCTACTAACACCATCAGTAGAAGTTTCTGTTGGGAAGCGCTGCTGAAGAGATAGTTGTGCAGGGAGTGAATGGCATCCTACAAGTGACAACTGAGGTTTTTTGGAAGCTGAAACTGAAGGAGCGGTGAAACCCAGGAGAGGCTGGAAGCTTTGTGGACCAACTTCAAAGAACTTGACCAGCAAAGCAAAGAGCATAAGCGGCGGTATGTCAATCTAAAATGTTCTCAAGATCAGAAAAACTTAGCACTAGGGACAAAGCCTCGGTGACTTGGGCCCAGAGTTTAGCTTAGGGGAGCTCAAAATGAATACTGTTACCAATGGTGAGCTCAGTAGCCAGGACATCAGGTTTGTAGTATTGTCTGAGTTGAAGAGAAATTCAGGAAGCATGTCCTATCCATCAAGAAAAGAGCGATCTAGAGTGAAAAGAATAATCTCTGGAGCATCCATGATGATGTTCAGTGCATCAGCAAAAGGAGCTGAATTCAGAAGAGTTTTGAAATCCAACTCTGGAATCGACGTTAGAGGAAGAATCAGCTGAGAGTTGTTTGAAACAATTGCAAGTCTGGTTTCAGAGGGATTAGTTACTGTTTTCAGTAATTTGATGGAAGGACTAGCCGCTGGCGCCAGACTAGGCGTATGAGTCCTGGAAGGACCATAGAAGAGGTTCCGCCATGCATCCCAACTCATCTGCTGAAAGAGCCAGAGGCCTTGATCAGACAAACCATTTAGAAGCTGCTGGTATCACAACTCAAAATTTGACATATGAGCTGGATGAGAGGGGGTTGTCAGACTTATATAGAAGTTGACATTATGCACTCTAAAATCCATTAAGATCAAATTTTGGAGAAATTAATCACAAAATTTATGGTATAAGCTCTCCAAGAGAAGAATTAGGAATGACTTGAGCCAAGAGGTTATGAGAGAAATAAAGAGGACGAACATAAATAAGTATTCTTGATTGAGCCATGAAATGAACATCGATGGCAAGAGTCTCCTGTCTGAGATGAGGAGAAAATCAGGAAATCAGGGACGTCAGACCAAGAATCCTGAATATGACAGCAGGACATATGCCCTGATGGGGGGGACTGGATCCTAGGACTAATATCGCCATGAGTAAATCGATCAGACTGACATGACAGTAGATTGTGTTGACCACACTCTGAGTAGGTGGTAGCGAGGAGGAAGAGGAAGAGCGCCACATGCTGAAGGTCATCCCGAGCAGCATTGAGTATTGATAATCTTACTACTCTTGAGCCAATGAAGTATTTGACCAATGTCCAAAGCAGTGTTCTCATGCCCCAGTCCTTTTCCTGCTGGAAATCTAGGCAAGAGGGGGATGTGTTGGGATTTTTGTCCATATTCCCAGTCTGCTAAATTACCAGGATTCGCTAGGGGATATTTCTTTAAGGCAAAGTGAATTGGAAATCAGTTGGCCCAAGTTTTGGAGTAACTACATTTAGGGGAATTTGGGATATATGCCTGGTCATATTCATCAGGCATCAATCCAGACAAATACTTAAGATCTCATTGGGTGGAGTTGCCGACGAAATAGGGGCATCTGATAGTGATTAACTATCAGGTGTACCAATTGCGATTGGTTAGTTTTCATCACTGACTGATTGGGAATGAATAGCAAGTTGTGAGGCGAGTGAAGCCATCTGCAACTAGTGAATTGATCAGTTGGTGCGCAACCTGCCTTAATGGGTAATAAGTCTCATTAACTAAGCAGGTCACTAGCCAAATATGGTCGATTCTCTTGGCTCAAGAGGAAAACGTTAGGGACACGTTTTCTGGCTCTTTCTGTTTAGTCTTGAGTTTGTCTAATGATGAAATCCTAGCCAGGATGGGGAAGACCATTGCTGCTGAGACAAGGATGGGTGATTCAATGGCAACGGCTTCCATTTCATTGAAGAAGTGAGAACCAAGGGTTAGATGACTGAAATCCCACTATTAATTCTCTAGAATTCACTCCAATAAAAATTACCAGAGTTTAGAACAGAGTTATATAGTTCTATAGTTTTCATCCGGTATATAGTTTAAGTAGTACACTATTATCACCTTTCATTTGTGCTATTCTTCTCAAGGAAATTATTTCTGTGTGCAATAATTGGTAGAGTCTTATTGAAAAGAGTAAAGATCTAAGCGGGGATCTAGAGAAGAAGGAGAAACAATAGAGGATTACTGCTGACTGTGTGTTGGACCAATGAGACTTTCACCAGGGGAATCTCAGAGAAGATCAGGTTGGACAGAATGAGGGAACAAATCACTAGATCATGACATCTCAAGTATTTAATTGGGAATACTGGCCAAGCTTTGGGCCAAGATGCAAGAATTCACACTCAACTACAGATAATAGTCGTCATACTATTATAAACCAATAATCTAATATACTATACAACACAGACAAAGTGCACAAGAAACTGAACCTGTGCAGTATAAAGATTACTAGGGTTGTTTGCCAATAATAACCAAATAAGTAAATTTTTACAATTGTTGATTGGTAGGAAGTAGTCAGTGGAGCAGAAAGAGTCTTATATTTATATTATGAAAATAAAGGGTGTCGCTGTATCAAGTGCTTAGTATTTTACATTAAAAATATTATTTTTTTGAGGACTGGCAAATTACAAATTGTTAGTTCATTACTCATTGAGCTATACCATGCGCAAATCTCAGCATACATAAACAATATAGCTGAAATTTTTTACAAAAAATATAAATTTTCCTGATCTCTTGCTTAACTAAATAAAATCTTCATGATCACAAATATTAGATGTTCAATAGGATCACTTTCTAGACGCCTTAAAACAGAAATTTGTGCATAATAAGGAAGTCATGTATCATAACTTATTAGAATTAAAATTTTTATAATAAAGAAACAATTTTAAGTTAAAAATAGATAGTTTTCACCTGACTATATATAAGAATATAGATCAGGTCTATTTATGTGAAAGATTTATGTAGATGCATAAAACTAAAATTAGAAAAACATAAATAAAAAGCAGGGTAGACTACGCAGCTTGGATTCATTCTTGGGTTTTGTTAATAAAATGACAAGGGTAGAGTGATAATGTAGTATTGCTTTAGAGTTGCAAAGCCTGACAGAATTTATTTGCAAATTTGTCTTTCATTACAAAAAAGTAACTTTATGTTTTGGCCTTGTAAGATAGAAGTAACTTAGCTACATAAAATATAAATCTAAGTTTTTAATAGAATTTGTACATAGAAGTGGGCTATGATATAATAGGTCAGCATCTCCAACTAAATAAAGCTCTTAGCTTTAAAATAAAGTTATCATATAACAATCCCCACATGCCCAGTTATCGACACACATCAGGTTAGTTACTTACTAAGATAAAGCTTAATTCTCATTTACAAAAATCCATAAAAATATATATGAATCAGAACAAATAGATTTACTTTTTATCACAAGATAAAGTCTATAAGAAAGCCCAGAATAAAGACAGTTTCTCTTTTTTCACCACAAAAGAAAGTAAAAAGTCGTTTAGCATTGAGATATATATGGTAAAGAAATTATACAGATTGCGCAAATCTTTATTATAGACTAGTAATTGGGACTTCTTTCAAATGACATACCATATTCTTTAAGACGATAAAGTATAAATGACTTAAGACACATATAATAGAAAGTTGTCAATATATTTATGTCAGTGTTAATAAGATCTCTGGGATAACTTTATGGCATTGTAGAATTATCATTTAGTAAAAATTAAAAAGTTAATGCAATAACCGCTTGAAGTCACTTTTGAGCGATTTTAAATTTTAATTTGTATTTATCCACAGCTGTCTGCCCAAACCTATTCTTTGATGTCCTTGGCTCCGCCGCCTGTCACACCAGTGTGGGGCAGCAGTGCACCCCCACCTAGCATTTTCCGCCCCACGGGCAAGCACGTTTGGATGGGCTCAAACAGCCCGCCCACTGCTTCCAACCATTTTGTCCCCCCACAGGACTTAGCGCTCCACCTGGCGCGCGTCCACCCTTCTCGCCCCCATCCTCTCGCCCTCCCTCGCTCTGCCATTCGCTATTGCCTCAGAGTGGACTATGGGCATTTGTTCCCATATGCCAATAAGGCAATTATTGAGCTAGCCACTGCGGCCTTTGCGCCAGCTGGCTTTATAGACTTCCGCCCTTTTAAGGGCTACTTTGACGTTGGGTTCCAATCTGATGAGGATGCTGAAGCGGCAGCACAAACTCCTCTAATTTATAAAAAAACCCCCATTCCCACAACCCGTACTCACCTCCCTTCAGACACCACGCTGGTGGTATCCTTTGCAAATCTCCCATCCCACCTTCCACCCCAGGTTTTGTATGACCAGTTGGTCGCAGGGCTCATGGCTTATAGTACTCAGCCCAACCTCATCTTTGCCATTCCATCTGGTGCAGAGCGCCTTGCTGCTCCTCGGGCAACAGCCACCATCATACCACACCACCCCTACCATAGCACAACAAATCCCACCGCGCTAGTTTGGCTGCAGCGCCTGATCATTTCTTTTGGGCTCGGGTCAATAATGGTAGGCAGATTTGATCCACTGCTTTGGCCTCAACCATGCAAAAAGAGTGTGCCCTCATGCCAAGTCCGCTGCTGCGGCTTCTGAGCCTCCCTCTGGAGGTTCAGTAGGGGCGCTTTGCTGCCCCCTCCCACCCTCCAATCTCGTTCAGTGGGCCCACATGGAAAATCAGCCCCCTCCAAAACCTCCAGCCTCACTCTCCCACCTAAATCTACCCCAGCCAATCAGAGCAATGCTTGGACCACCATTGGCACCCAAGCAGCTGCCCATTCGCCCAATCCCACCCACCCAAATTCGAACGCCACTATTCCAATGAACCAAAATCCATGGGATCTATTGGCTGAAACTGACGAATCAGGTAATGTCCTCATTAGTAAGCATACAGGTCAACCTCTCTGCCAAGGCGATTATGGTCGGGCGGAATTTTTCCTTCCTGACTTTGATGAAACCCCTACCCCTCGCCATTTCGCTCCTCTGCCCAATACAGCCCCCTTCCAAAATGATCACCAGCTCGCCTTAGCTGCAGTGGCCTCTCCTCATTGCCCAAAACTATGCACCGCGGTGGCCCAGTCAGTGACTCAGCTCCAGCATGGCCTGCCCACCCTCTTCTTCCCCCCGACTTCCCTGAATCTCCCTGCAGTGACATCTCAAAGCTATTTGATGATGCTGAAGTTGCTGTTATGAATGTCGCAATGATTGCTTCATTCAACCCCTCAGCCAAAATCACCCGCCACAGTATCTCCCTTTTCACCCAACTTCCTGAAGCGTGTAAAGAAGCTGAAGTTCTCCTCGCAGCTTTTTTTGAAACACTTTCCCATCATTATTTTGATGTGGAAGAGGAAAACTCCTACTACGCTGACCTCAACCCCCACTATGCTGATGCCCAACGCCCTGGCTCTCTGCTCTGATCTGGTACTTTAACCAACATCCCCTGATCGAGGTGGGTCTTTCTGAAAACCAACCCCCGACCCCTCCTCACCCTCTGCCATGGTGGGTTAGCAGTATCTGCTTCCTACCTGGTTAGTAGTTTTGTTTTGTCGTTTTGAGTGTTGTATTTGGTACTGTCTGTCCCCTGGTCAGCGTACCTCAAATAAATTGAATCAAAAAGTTAATGCAATAAGTATTTTATCAAATTTGATATGTAGAATAATTTTATAAAAATTTCAGTAGGTCTCACATATTTATACTATGTATGGAGTATTTACTAAGTAAACACAGTTTTATATAGTTGTGCTCTAAATAACCACTCAACATTAGTAAAAATAAGAACTTAATAGCTTAGATAAAAGAAAAAGATATAGAAAATTTAAGTTAGGAAACACTAAGCAATTATAATAGAACTCAAAAATATACATCTGATGCCACTATTAATAACATTTTATAAAAATTTATAGGACTAATAGCAACTTATAGGGAAACAAAAGTCATCTCAGCTCCATACGCAATATTTGATTTAATTTCATAAAAACATACTTGATATTTCACTGAATTTAATTGTATAAATTTTTTTACGCTTGCATTAGATAACAAGATAAGTATATTCTAAAGTAAAATATGTCTTAGATAATATCCATAATCAGTATCTTTAGTTTGGGCTGTAGGTTGCAACTTTTTTAAAATGAGCATAAAACCTACGATGTATGTTACCTTCTGGCATATTGATGGTTACAAACAACAGAATGAGGCATGGAAAATTCAGCAGAGCTTGCTAGAATTATCATCTAGAACTCATAAGGCCTATTACAGGTTTAAGTCCACCATTGACATAGCAAATATAGAGGTAGCCAAGTCTCTTAACTGCTTTAACAATCAAAATGCCACTTTATAAAATTTTATATAATTGTTCAGTCTAAATCTAAGTTGTAAAAGTGTGTAGAGAATTTGAGTAATCTTACAATGTATCTTAAAGGTCAAGAGCCGCAATGGCGCATCAGCAGCCAAGTACAGCCTCTAGATGCCAGATTAAATTGAGTTTGTTGGGAAATCACGGATGACTGGATGATAAGTTAATTATTAACTGACATATTATTGGTATCCACAAAAATCAGGATTAAACCGTTTATTAGCAATTTAATGGGATTTGATATGGGCTATTAATGAATTATCTGACCTTAGCTGAATATGGAAATTCCAAAGGAACCTCCTATGATAAAGCGAGAATGAAGGAATTTAGAGAAGCTAAGTTAGCTGAGCTGGATGGATAGTGAAGTGGTCGCATGGATGAGTGTAAAAGGGGCAACAAAGAATGAGGAAAGGGGTTTCTAGGATAGTAAGACATAATGTGACTCTGAATCATAACCTATATTTTTGTAGACCCTTAAGATTAGCATAGTGCGACTCTACCATTGTAATAAAAGATTGTTATAAAAGAAGCTCTTTGCTGCTTTTTCATAGTTTAATATACTTGATTGAGGGATATTTATTATCATATCACCCTCCCATTGCATCAGCGAGTATTCACTCTAATGTAACCTTATGCTAGATTGCATTATATCCACCAAAAATCTGACAAGGAACATGAACATATAGCTCTATCTGAAGCTCAAAGTTGGCAGTATAAGTTTCAAGAAAATGACAAACTTAAAACTTTCAATACAATTAAAATAGATAAAACCTTAATTTTTCAGTAATGTCCATCCCCTGGTCAGCTTGCCTTGAATAAACTAGATAAAATTCAAAGATACGAATTCTTATAAAATTATGACCTAAAGTACAAAAAATATAGATATAGTTAACTAATAATTATAAATATCAGAAATGCTTTTTGATTTACTAAGCATCATTTTAAACATTAATTCAAATTTGACACTTAACTTCACTAAAATGTCTAACAAACATATAGCTAAAATGGCAGTAAACCCTGCAAAGGAACATGCTGACACGCGCAAGTGAGCCAGTAAGCCCAAAAAAACCAACCCTCAAAATCCCACTTCTGTGTCAACAAGGTTAAGCCGCTCTTAAGTGGCAGATGCAAAAGCAGGCACCATCTTCAACCTTAACCCTCTACAAGGGGTGCTAGCTCGCCAGGATCGCTCTTCTGCATCCTTCACGCCCTCCATTCAGAGCACTGTGGCCAATTAATCCCTAGGCCACTCTCCCACCAAAAAACTGATTGGCCAGGCTGTTTTCATCAACAATACCCAGAAAGATGAAGCCCAGCACTTCCAGGCTTTAACATATTATACTAACCAGTCTGTCTACCACCCCACTATCACAGAGTTAGAATCTTTAGTTTTCCCAGTGAGGGGCGATACCAATTACCAGGCCCCAAACCCTTGGCCACAAGATTGAATCAAACATTCAATATGAGTTGTTGAGAACTGAACATGATCAAACGATCCTTCCTAATGAAGGTTCTCTTGGTTTGAAGTTTTGGTTCTTTAAACCAATCCTTTCCCTCCCAGTCAATTTATGTGCCTAGAACTAACTTCTCAAGCCGGAGCTTCCTCATTAAATGGTGAAATTGTCCAATCCACCAATCAGCCCACGAATTTACCAATGAAATTACAAGAAATACTCAATCTGAGTTTACCAAATGAGTTAGGCTGATAGTGAACTCACGCCCTCATCTCAACTTGTTGGATCTAACCATTTCTGAATGGTCCTGTCTGGATTTGACATGGCCCAACGTTTGTCCCACTAACGCCATCCATAACCAGCAACTGCTGGAACGCTCCAGTAGATGGGGAACCTCGATAACTTAGCAGTAAAGATAATGCAACACCTGCAGTTGCTATACAAAGAAAGCATAAGAATGATAAAGAAGCTATAGGCGCATAGCAGAGACCTTTAGCACCTACTTTTCCAAAAGAAGGCTCTTGTGAAGCGGCGTTTATTTTTGATATCAAAAAAGAAATGAGCTAAAACCAGAGCTCAAAAAGCTCTTTCTAGACTGACCCTTACCCATGCAATCTGCTCTACTATGAGCAAGCCAGTGGTATATAATAAAGTGGATTATTTCTCGAATTCATAGATATTGTAGCTACTTTAGGCCCTGTCAATACCACTATCTATGAATCATTGGAACCTCTAAATTGATGTGGTCTTCAATGAAGCGACATTAAAGGATCATTTTTACACCCTCCAGATTGTAATACCATGTGGAACACTTTGCTTATCCCGCAAATGCTCTTACATAAAGAATACCTTATGGGTGATATTTTCTAATATTCCAACAACTGTTAATATGAGTCACACAAACTGGCTCTCCATCGCAGTTTAATGGAAGTTAAATCTATAATTCAGTAGACTTCAGCGTCCCATCTGTAAATGCTACCACATAGAGGTCACGCATCACAAGGGAACCTTTTATCTCCTCTTCCTAATTGGCCCGCAAAATTGAGGTCATCCCTCGCATAGCAATTCTTGGGGCATGACCTGAAATCTTCTGTGTTGACCCTTATTAGGCATGCCCACATTGCTCAAAGTTTAATTCCCTTGGATACCTATATATTGGCTGTACAACTCACAAACAGCTACTCTCAGCTACATCCCAAGGGTCAATGCCAAGCCAAAATTTCCCATATGCGGCCACAGAAGCAATTATACAACCCACGCAGTGGGTTCCTGTTATATATTGTCCATGTAGGCATTACGTCAAGCTTTTGAAAATTCTCACTTCACCGTTAACATGGACAATATTTTTACTCAAGCCCACCTTTAATGGGCACATACTTCACTCTTCTAGAGCCAACACCCTCGCCTGCCAAGTGCAAGGCATCCCCCGCAAGGCGGCCATCTTCAGCACTCCCATCCGGCGCTCTACTACACCCCCACCAATCTTTACTAACGCTCTCCGCACCTAATATGATCTTAAAAAGAAGATTAGCCACCAATAATGACTAAGAACCCGCAGCCTGCGGCAGATGTAGCAACTTAAAGAGTCCTACTCCCCCTACAGCCTCACTTATTGAAAAATCCTTTTCAATTTTAAAGAATGAGGATATATAAACAGACTTGTATAATGGGGCATTTTGGAGGTCAACGTGTGCAACTTCAAGATCTTCCCCTGCAACAAAGCAGGGGCAGCATCCTATATCAGTCCTAAGGGTCTTCTGCCTCCATACTCCACCCACCTTCCAAACCTTTGGCGCTTCTCTCAGCTCGTTAAAAGAATATCAAGTTGATAGACTTAAGACTAGACGCTTTAAGCTGTATGTTTAAACGCTGTTAGCCCCCAGTATGCGAAGGGGAGCAACTGATTCCCTGCGGAAGCACCTTGACCCAGCAATTAAGTAAATTAGATGTTTTGCGTGATTTTAATTGGAGAGCCGCCTCCTATGAAACTTCAGATCTGCACAGATAAACCTTTAGTGACTTTTAGGTTGCCATATTTACCCCAATGGACACAACGCAAATAATGATCAGATTAAAAGCAACTCTTTCTTGATAGAACGTGTCGCTTTATAGTTTCATATCCTCAGATAAACCCTCGATTTCTTAAAATATCCAGATAAGCGTCATATACTATTCTAGCTTACCACTCCTGACTTCTCCTCTTCGTTTCCAGTATCTACCTTCTCAAGCAGGTGCTGACCAGAACTGACTTCTGGATGAGCTAGTCCACCTGAATCTCCTACAGAAAACAATCTTATTAGGTAGTTATAATACTATTATAAGCCGCGTTTAGACTCTTAACCCCCTGCAGCAAGTGAAATCTCTGGATCTAGTAGCCTCTAAAACTTCATAAACATTGTGGTTTTAAGATTTGCTGCCACCCTCCTCGTTTGTACTTGGTTGTAAGACTAGGATACATTATAATGGTGTGAAATATCAGTCAGCATAGTGCATTCAAATGTTACAGATTGATCCCCTTCAAGTTGGCCGTATCTCTCCTCTTATATCTTGTGACAATCATCTGAGTAATCACAATTCATTCACTGTTGTCCTTACCAACGCGCTCAAACCATCGCGCATGCTCTGGCTAAAGGTTGCACGGCTCTTTTAAAAACCTTACTAAGAAGAAGTTATCTATAATTATTAGGACAACCTACCTTTCCCACCACCCCATCTAAACAGCTACAGTATTAGTTGGGCGGTGACAAAGGTGGGATAAACCATGTTGCTTATATCTGTTAAAGATCAGATGACCACAGACTGCATCAGAGATAATGGAAACAAAGCTAGAATTAGCACCTAGATGGATCTTCAAACCTTCTCACTCTCCCAGTTGATTTAATGGGAAGCCACTCAAGAAGCCCTCATTTGTAATTTCATTGAAGGAAGAGCGGGTAACCAGCTTTACGTCTTCCTGCTATCATGCCCAGTGGAAACGTCCTACCTACTTCTTTTGTCAGAATCAAAAAGCCAGGTCTACAATGGAGGAAACAGGGAAATGAAGATTGGCACTAATACTACCACTGATAATGAAGCTATAAAGCAAGAACTACACTGCTTCTACTCCAATCTCTTCCATGCTGACTTGGTGGACCCGTCAAAGATCAAAGGATTTTTATATGAACGCCAGCGGCTCTTACTGACACATGAGCAGACGAAGCTCTTCTGTTCTTTAAAGCTTGTCAAAAGGTTATGGAATTAATCCTTAAATCTCTGAGGATTAAGCCCCCTGTTCCTGAAGGCATACAACTCAAGGTATACCTTCTAAAGCCTGCGGTAATGGCTAAATTCCTCCACAACCTTTTCAGTTTTAATTTAATGAAAGGCGAGGTTCTCCCTGACTCTAGAGGTTCAATTACAACACTCTTTTCTTAAAGAGTCAGAAAGCGAGAACTTAGCCAACTGGCGCCACATAGCCCTTTATAACACTCACCACAAGTTGTCTACAAAGCTTCTGTATAACTGCATAACAGCACTAGTGTCGCCTCGCCTTATCCCCTCTAATTTTAATTTTTTGGGAATGTCACTATTTTAGATATAATGAACTTCACGTGACTTTGAACACTAAATCACGTAGGGAAAATGGCTTTTAGGCTCTTTTGGATAAGTTGAAGGCCTAAAATTAGGATGCTTGGAATTACATAAATGATTTATTTATCCTGCTTATCATTCCCTTTGCAACTCTCTTTCCACTCGGCATAACTTTCCAAGCCAAATTACACAACTTTATAAAACAAATTGAATTCGCCCGTAGTAGTTTCACTCCAATGTCCTCAGATTCTCCTCCAGCTGCTCCAGCGTGGGGCAGCAGCAAAACTCCCCCACCATTTTACATCCGGCAGGAAAACGTGCTAGGACTGGTTCACTCAGTCATTCCAAACCCATGAGCTGATTTGTTCTGCCCAAGGACCTGGACGCCCACCTTGCTTGTACCCAAGTGGCACCATGCTGCCCCCTAGTGCTCCCCCAGAGCAACATGTGCTATTGCCTAAGGGTGAAATATGGGAAACTATTCCCATACCATGACCAAGCCATTATCAATTTGGCACAGGTGGTAATGACACCCGCCGGCTTTATCAATTTCCGCCCAACAAGGGTATTTCAACCTCAGCTTCACCTGCAAAGCTGACACTGCCACTGCAGCAACTGTGCCCCTGGTATTCCAGGGCACCCCTCTCACCACAACTCAGACTTGGCTCCCAGCGGACACCACTTTCGTGGTCCAGTTTGCTGGCCTGCCCACCCACCTCCCCCTGAAGTGCTCCACCAGGAGCTGACGGATGGTTTGGCAGCCTATGGCTCCAACCCTATCTTACAATTTGTGGTCCCAAATGGGGCCACATGACTTGCTGGGCCTCAGGCATATGCCACAATAAGTCCTGAATTTACTAAAATTGTGGTGACAATTCTGCCACACACTGTTATTCCCTCAGTGCCCAACCATCCATTTTGGGCCCGTGTCAAGGGCGGGCGGACAATTTGTCCATCATGTTTCAAGTTAGACCACTCAAAATGCAAGTGCCCCTACTCAACCACTTTAGTTGGATCAGATGACTCATCTGCTAACCTCCAATCTGCCGCCCACCCTGTACAATTTCAGGCATGGTGCACAATCCTACCTTCTCCACCCCAAAGCCTGTTGCTGCAGCTACACCTGCAGCCACCAATCAGCCTCCTCCTCACCCAAATGCCATAAATAATTCCTCCAATCAAGCATCATATTGAATCCCAGTTTGATCCCATCCTTCCTCAAATGAATTGAAAAAACCTCATCCATACGCTGATTCCCCAATCCAATATAAACAAAATCCATGGGAATAATTAGCTGAAATTGATGAATCAGGTAATTTCATTGATGAACCTCACTGCAAGTCGAAAGGTTCTGTAATAAAGAATGGGATGCAAAATTCCCGCCTTGGAAATATGCCCCACAATCTAACGCCAAGCCGTTCTACAGCGACCGCCAGCTTGCAGAAGAAGCAGCCACCACACCAAATCGCCGTCCGCTCTGCAAAGCTGCCACCAAATCTGTGGCTGCGCTCGCAGGAGAAATTCCACCTCCCATTATCTAAAGATCTTACTACACAAAGTAAAATCTTTATGAAAACTTTACATAAAAACGTCACTGAAGCCATCCAGAACGTGGTAACAGTAGCACGGAATCCAAAAGCAAAAATAACCTGAACCAACATTGCCATGTTCGTTAAACTCCCAGATGCTCACCTCAAAGCTGAAGACGCTTTGACCAAATAAATCGTTGCCATTATTATGGCTGGCAACTATTTGGAAGTTCCAGTCATTAAGAATATTGAACCCCATACCGCCGATGCCCCCACACCCTTACTATCTGCCTTAACACGCACCCTACTCTGGGATGAGATGGATGCATCTGAAGACGAGCCCCCAATCCCCCTCCCCATCCACCATGGAGGGATAGCAGTATTCGCTGCCCACCTGGTTGGATAATTTGATAGGTATGATTCAATTGATCCGTCCATTTTGGGCGTTTTGTTTGAATCGTTTTTTTATTATGATATTTAGCTTTAGTTTTGTAATGTCCATCCCCTGGTCAGCTTACCTCAGTTAAATAAAACATTCCCTTTGCAGCAAGATGTTGGATTTCTGCGCTCTATGACCAACTTCACACCATAGATCTTGAACCAACGGGCTTTACATTGGCAGTTCTAGTTGGAAAGGATCTCTGGCAAGGCGATCCACTAAGCCCCTCCATTTTTAATATTGCTTTTAATCACCTATATATCTCTTTGCAAGATAAGATAATGTGGGATTATGATGCAAGGTAAGGCCCCCATCTGCACTATGGCATTTACAGATGACATTGCTATCACATTTTCATGCCCTGAGGACGTCGTTCTTGTTGATGTGGCCCTTAAAAGGTACACCAAGGCGTCCACCGCCAAGTCAAAAACTTCCAAAACAATGGTACAACAGATTACCTTAATCACATTCCCCACAATTTGTTCTAAGCCTACACATGCCACCTTCTGTCATTTTGGTGTCCTGAACAACTCACAAGAAGTTGCACTCAGTGCCAATGATGATTTGATACTGGAGGCGGTGAACTATAAGACTACGGCGGGAACACGCGGAACATAGCCCTCCAGGTTTAGAATCTGATGACCCAATGCAGTTTCCTATCCAAGTCTGGTTCCCATTAATGTCTCTCCATTATCAGAGACATTCTTTAAGCAGCTAAATGTTCTTCTGCATTGTAGAATATGAGGCAACAATCATCCACCTATGACATTGTCTATAATAGTCCACAATGAAATGAATGGGGCCTAGGCTACTAGAAACTCACTAACTCCATCTCCATATACTTAGATCTAATTTGGCCATCTGACTGCTGAGATGCGACCCTTTTGTCCCAAAGGACGCCCACCTCTACCAAGCTGCGTCAGCATCTCTGTCTTCTAGAGCATCACTGACATCGTTTATGGAGTGGCTTACCAACCACTCATGCCATCACCTGAAATCCTCCTCAATTAAAATATTGAATTAGGCTTTCCTTGCTTTGAGACAAGTGAGAGAACAGGTGTACCGCAGCTTCCCATACAGATGGAATGGCCCAGCCTCAGCTTTTATTGCCATGTAATAGTTCACAGTGAACCGTTTTTCACGACTCACTTACCCCCATGATAGACCTCCCATCCACCAGCGCCTTCTTTAACTCCTCTCTCCTTCAGTGCATATTGACCTCCAGAGGCTCTAGCAGGCCGTGTAACAATAATTTTATTAGCATAGATGTCTAACACTATTATTAAGTACTCCACTGTTCTTACAGGATAGGGGATTGAACTGTTTGTTGTAATCGGCGCTGATGCTCAACTTACAACTGCACAGGTCAGCTACTTCTTATACTAAAATAAGAGAGACTGTTGAATACAGTAACTTAAATTAGAGGGTAAATAGTTTTTTGTCAAAAAATAGTATTATACAGCCTAAAATAAGTTAGGTAAAAGAAAAGATCCCCTTTTAATTTCCACTCCCATCATAATAAGCTACAATATAGAGTACCAAGAAGTGCATCATTATCTCAGAAAAATGGTATAAACCATTGGCTTATCATTTTAGAGGATAAAAAGCCTTCAACAAATTTTTCGATGAAGAGGCAAGGGAAAAATACAATATTAAAAAGTAATTTGATTTATGATGCTGAAAAGCCTCATAAATTGATGGTAAGTGATTCAGAATTATTGCTGGTGGTGTGGGAGGGGGATTGGCTTTTAAGAGATAATATCAGCGTGGGCAGAGATAAGTGTAGTAATCTAATCTAACAATTGCTACCTACATATAAAAATGTGGGCGTGGGGCCAAGGAAATTCACCAGAACTTAATTTGTTGGATTGACATCGTCGTCAAGGCAATCCATTGTAAAACAATTCAATAGATTGATATTGGCATCAAGGCTGAAGGAATTAATACCTTCATCTAAAATGCATATTTAAATAACTTATAATAATTGAATGGTTGATCAGAATAAATTGCAACACTGGACCTACCTTTAAATACCATAGCTGCCCCCACTGTTTAAACCCAATGACTCCCAACTCCACCATTTTTTCACCTTCAAAAAGTGTTGCTTCATTCTGGCCTAAGGTCCTCACGCTTCTCCATGCCCTCCCATAGCCTGAAAACCTTTTCAAGATCTGTTCTTCAAGAAGACTCTACTAGATGCCACTGACCTCTTAAAGTCCTTGTTTATGCCATGGCACTAAGAGATATTCATAGATTCCTTTCCCAGGCAGCTTTTGGCTCAAATTATAGACCCTACAGCACGTGTCCACCCACTTTCAAGTGCAATTTGAGATGGCTATGAAAGTCTCCACTTTTACTAACCCTTTTCAAAATAGTCTCTTCTGCAACAAAGCTTTAACCCACCAATCTCCATCCTCTTTATCAACGTCTCCTCCCTAAACTTCCCTTGTTTTAGTCTCTTAAAAGCCCAGAAGTAATTAAATAAACATAAACGAATCCCTTCATGTTACAACCATCTAATACTAGATAAGGTACAAAAATAGTGGAAATGAGCGTGACTCCACCCTTATAGTATAAAGGTTTTCAAGATTTATAAGAATTAATAAGGTCCTTAGGTCACTTATACAAGGGGCAAATTTAATAATAAGTGGTGCTCAAATTATCCCCTTGCAACTAATTTTTAATTTAACCCTACAAAAACAATCTCCCTAAACTATACTTTTTGCACATTTTATCAAAAAATAGATTTTATTACCTTTTTCCTATATTAAAGACCGTGTACATTGGGTTGGGAACCACTACTACTAAAAAGACTTAGCACAAAATTACTTGTTTAGTCACAATTGAAAGTATGCTAATGTAAGAATAGTTTTTTCTGATGTTTTTTAGACTTTTAATATACAAATAGTATAAAAAAATTTTATATAAAAAGGCTACAAAAGTGATATGTGCTTTATATAATGTTCCACCATACTATAGGATTATAAAAAGTTTTGTGCTTCCATTTATACTAATATGCTTTTTATTTTAGTTAAATAGAAAATAACTTAGTCTCACCTGAGAACCCAATTGAGGTATTTCTACAAGCAATAATTTTTTATAAAAAATAATCTTAAATAAATTTACTTATACATGTCAAGCATAACGTTTTAAACATAAGATTTCTCTTTAAAGTTCATCTCCACATAAGAGTTTTAGAAAAATATTATAAAAGGCGGAGTTCACCGCTAATTAACTGTCTGACTCAGCCAAGTGAGTCAGCATCATGCCTAAACCATATACCCCTCGATTACTACCTCAGTGTCAACCAGAGTCACCTGCTTTTAGGAGGCATCTAAAAAAGCAGCCACCTCTTAAGACGCATTCACTTAATAGCACCAGATCACATGATCCCAACTCCGTGACTCTTACCCTACTGGATCATATCGCACATCACAAAATCCACAGTCACCCCAAAACTAAAGGTGCTGCACTTAAGTTTCTACAACCTCGCCAACCAGCATAATGACCATATGTCCCCCATGCCAAATCACCCTCATTTAGTCATTCATACTGATTGAATACAAACATCTAAATCCAAGATCAAACCCCTCATGAGTAAAGCGTGGCCTACCATCTGCACTTTTAACCCTCAGCCATGCTAAGAAATTGTGACATATTCATATGCTGAGATTTTTGTATGCTCAAATTATCTAGCTGCGCAAATACATTATAGAAATGTCTTAATCCTAGATTTTCTTGCTTGGTAAAAGTATTTATAGTGATATTAATTTTTGGCTAACTAGAAAACCAATAGTTTTTTATCAATGATGTTCTCTAATGCGACATTAGTTAAGAATCATTACTAAAATTTCCAATCTAGAATTCTAAATTTTATTGGAGGTACGCTGACCAGGGGATGGAAAGTACTGAAGCTCAAAAGAGCAACAAAAGTAAAGCTACACCAATAACAATTTAATTTATTAAAAGAATGGATGAAGCACACAAAGTGATATTGCAACCAACCAGGTGGTACAACGGCAAACTTCTTATACCACAATGGTGGAAGGGGAGGGGATTGGGTCTCATCCTTGGCAGCGTCTTCACCTCAGAGAAGGGAACGTGCTATGGCGGATAGCAAGTTAAGGGCTTTGGTGGTATGCAGTTTGAAATCTTTGTTAGCAGAGTATTGGAAAAAGCCAGCATAAAGAGTGGTGGAGATATATACAGACAAAGAAGTTTCACCTTTAACATGGGCGTCAGGGATTTTTGCAAATGTGGAGATATTGGTGCAGTTGATATCGGCTTTGGGATTCCGTGCTACCACAGCCACATTACAAACAGCTTCAGTGGCAGCTTTATGAGTTCAGATTAGTGCATATTTACTATGTTTATTGAGGGTAAGGATATTGGGAGGAGGCATCCCTCCTGCAAGCATTGCCGCTGAATTGGTAAAAGCTTCATACAGGGGGTGACAATTGGTTTTCCAGTTGCTTCATAAGCCAACTGATGATCAGTGTGGAATAGTTCAGCGTTTAGCTGTGTGGTGAATAGTTGAGGAAGAACTTGGCATTGTATCCTTGAATGTGCAACCGCTCAACTTGTATAGTGGTTTTCATAAAGGATATTACCTTATTTTTCAATTTCAGCCAGTAAATCGCAAGTGTTCTAGTTAAATTGAATTGGGGTATCAGCATATGATTTAGAATTGGTGGTTGGGGGAAGCATGGGGTGCAAACCAATGTCCAGGCAATCCTTGATTGGAGAGAGAGATTTGTGACACTGGCCGAGGAGGAGCCTGATTGGGTGCTGTGGGCGCGGCAGCATCAGGCTTTGGGGGAGGGGGATAGGATTGTACACCTTACCAAAAAAACGTGGGGTTGGCAGCAGATTGGAGGCTGGCGGATGAAAACTCAGGGCTGATGGAAGCGGCAAGGGATGAGAATTTCTGTTTGGAGTGGTCCAATTTAAAACAGGATGAACAGATCGTCCGCCTTCACTTGACACAGGCCCAGAATAGATGGTCAGGGGCAGAAGGTATGCTGACGCAAGGGGAACTGAAAATGAAATTTAATAAAATTAAGGGCTTAATGTGGTGAACACCCAAGGCTCAGCAAAGCGTGTGGCTCCATTTGGGACCAAAAACTGTATGATGGTGTTGGAGCTGTAGGCTGCCAACCCTTCCATCAGCTTCTGATGAAGCACTGCGGGGGAAGGTATGTGGGCAACTCAGCAAATTAAGCCACCATAGTGGTGTCACATGGAAGATGGGTGTGTGTTGTGGGGGTAGGGGTGCCCTTGAATACCAAGGGCACAGTTGCTGCAGTGGCAATACAGCTTTGCATGTGAAGCCAAGGTTTAATACACTTTATATGAGCGGAAATCTCTAATTTTGGCGGGTTGCATTACCGCCTGTGCCATTTTGATTTTGGATTTGTCCAAGTATGGAAACAATTTTCCATATTTGACCCCAAAGGCTGAGATTCATACTGGACTGGAAGAGCACTAGTGGGCTGTAAGGCACTACCTGGGAGCGCGCAAGATAAATTTTGAGATCCTTGGGCGGAACAAACTGACCCAAGGGTTTGTAAGGACTGGATGAAACAATATGAGCACGTTTTCCCAATTGACAGAAAATTCTAAGTTAGTTTTGCTGCTGCCCCTCACAGGAGCAGCCAGCAGAGAATCTTTAGACATCAGGGGAGAACGGTGGTGGGAGGTAGTGGATTTAGACTAACTTATTTGCCTTATAAAATATTGCTTAGAAGTTATTCCTTTAAGATAATTTCAATCTTGATGAAGATTAATGACTTGTTAGGCATAATCACAATATTATTATAATTAACTTTAGTTGTTAAATTAATAGTCAACGAGAGATTATTATATGGATTTATTGGGCTAGGTCATTAATTATTAAAGGTGTTGTCAGATTTTGGTGGCTGACTCGAAAATAAACCTTTGACAACCATCTGATTGGGCCAATTAACCTTTTAACACTTGAGCTAATGCCTTTTGCAATTATACAACTCAGGCCTATTATCTCAATGACAATTCAATCAATTAATTTATCAGGCTAGCTTGGCCCAAATGCACTTGCATATTATGGCCAATTCTGACGCATCAAATCTTGGCAATTGGTACTGATTATTGTAACAAAAACCACTCAATCATATACAAAATAATTCAGGGATGACCCAAAGTTACATTTAAAAGTCCAATGGACAATTAAATAAATGAACAACGTTATCAATTTTCTGCTTGAGGGCGAAATCTGTATGTTGATACAAATAATTGGCACAATAGCACTTATGTGGATCGCCCAAAGGGGGTTACTTGGCTATTGAGAAAGAGGCCTGCTGACGTCCCAATTAGGGGTGCTTCATTTTCTTAAATTGAGGCCAAAATTTCACAGAAGGTGTGTCTCGTCAGCAGTATGGCGAAACTAAAATCCTGAAGATCTTAGGACAACTTTGCATGCTTTTATCACAATTTTTCTATCTGAAATCCTCCCAATTTCGAGAGTATTTTGCCATCAATGAACTTAAGAAAAGGTTTCAGTCGTAGGCTAAACTGAGTGACAAAATAGCTGTTGAAATTTTGTGCTGGATGTGGCCAGGAGATGCCCTAGAGGTATAAATACTGGCCCCTGGCCTAGTGACCATTATCTAATAAATAGCTTAAATAAAAGTTGTATTTATTTTATCCTTTTCCTGGCTTTTTATCCTGAATCCAACCTTGGAGAAGTATTGAAAAACCAGAAGGACCAAATCCTCAGTTTGTATTTAATCCTGCCTTGGACAAAGTTCTCAATTAAGAAGGAAAGATTATGCCCAAAATTGGCCAGAAGAGTCCAGGCGAATTGAATAGGCCTAGTGAGTTAATAGATGGTTCAAATCCCATAAACCACAGGCACTAATGAGGATCTAACATCAGAACTTCAGTTAAGTAGATATGCAGAATATTATTTTCAAGTGACTGATCCTCGGATTTTGACAACTGGTGCTCACTCAAAACCGGTGAAACGCTCTAAAATGGATTCCAGTTACCAATTCCTGGCAGAATCGGCCAGATGAAACAGCAATATCAAGATGGAAACTAAGGTCAAGGCCATCTTGGATTATTTCTCCAGTCAAGATGGCTTTACAGCTGGCACCTCCTATTCCCTTAATCTTGTCAACGTGAGGGAGCTCATGCAGCAAAACCAGTCGTCCCAAATAGGGATGAGGATGATGCCTTGAACAACAAGGAGTTTTCAAAATTTATACGGTTGTGTCAAGATTGCAGGCCAGAAACACTAAATTACTCAGGAAATCTGGGAACTCAGAATGCAATTATCAACTGCAAAATCCCAAATAGATAGTATGGGCAAAGAAATTAAAAGCATAACATCTAATCAAGCTTTATTTGAAGAAAAGCCTACCAACCTCAAAAAACAAAGCAGCCAATGCTCACCCAGCTTTGATGAAAGAAAAGTAGGAAAAACACTGTCCATTCGGCCAAAAAACAGTTTGGAAAAACTAAGGGCAAAATTCTGGCATCAGAATCCAGTAGTTCAGAGCAATATTATCTAACC
Source organism: Massospora cicadina (assembly GCA_022478985.1). Classification (NCBI taxonomy): domain Eukaryota; kingdom Fungi; phylum Entomophthoromycota; class Entomophthoromycetes; order Entomophthorales; family Entomophthoraceae; genus Massospora; species Massospora cicadina. The sequence continues at coordinate 34,790 of JAKSZP010009530.1, read as the reverse complement.
AAATCGTCAGAAATTGACACCGATGCAGAAACTGATATCTCAAACATTTGTTCTATGCCTAGAGTACTGGCTGCAATCCTGACTCCAGACACATCCTAATGGGAAAGAGGGCCAATTTATGAGCGATGATACACCAAGATGCTCAAGAAGAAGTACAACCCCTGTGGCTGAAACAGGGCGAGATGACTTCATACCATTGAATCTACCCAAGTTTGATAAGGATGGAAACGTTCACTCTTTCCTAAAGTTATTTGAAAAAGCAATGAGAGGAGCATCAGACCATGCTAAAGGATCAGCACTGATTAACTCACTCGATGCCATAGCTGTAACCTCTTTATGTCCTATTTGGACGATGATTAATCCTATATGGATGCCAAAATTGCAATAACCAAACAGTTTGGAGGGCCTGAGAAACTAGAAACCCGAAAAAGAGAGCTTCTTAATATCGAATTCAAACAGAATGAGACTATTAAGGACTTTGCGGATAGATTCTTCCATGAGGCACAAGTTCTGCATGGGTGCAATGCAATAGACAAGTTTGATGCTAAAATTGCATTGGAGCACGTGATTATGCCCTTCCATGAATTGCACAATGTCATGTTGCCTGCATTAAATGAAAGCTTGGAAATCCAAGACCTCACCAATACTTGAGAAGCTGTTCTCATAATTTCAACACACCTAATCAGGCCAAGGATCAGCAAAAATCTCATTATTTGGGCCCAAAAAACAACACAATGTCTGACAAAGGGAAAAATTTCCAAGATACAAACCAAAAATTTGAGCAAAAACAGCAAACATGGCCGATTACATGCCAAAAATGTGGTCAAACAGGGCACTTTGGTAATCAATGCTACAGATGGTCCAAAAAAAAGCCTGGGGTCAACTTTGCTCTAGAAATTAACAGTGATAGTGAGGCGGGAAAAGAGCAGGCGGAGTAGAGGCGGAATGCTCTAACTCCACCGATTTCCAAACCATTCCACTTGACCCTGATAAGCTCCTTAGGGCCGAAGATGTTGCTGAAAATAACCATATCAGGGCTAATAATGTCATGATGGTCACTACTCGAGCCATCACAAAGACAGATAAACCCTTGAAAATAACCAAAGAAACCTGAGCAGAGGTATCAAAACCTTACGCGAAGCAAATTATTGACCAGGGTTTGGATCAACAACCCAGATGTTCAACTGATTTACCTAAGCTTGACAACGTTTAAGTGGCTATTCCCATGAAGACCTTAGCAGATAACTTCCCAGATATCTGCTCAAGCCTGAAAGCACACCTGGAATCTGGAAAAAGCCACAGCATTCACACAATAAATACTTCTGAAAACTACTCTGAATGTATCTATGTGGACGTAACAGTGAACAAGGTGCAAGTTCAGGCCATTGTTGATAGTGGCGCTCCTATCAATATAGTCAGTACAAAATTGGTTAAAAAACTGAAAATTACGCCCAATGTTGCCCATTGCCAGGAATATGGAGCCGTTGGAGCGCATACCACCAAATTGCTGGGCGTCTATAGTAACCTACCACTCCAATTTGGATCCATTGTAGTAACGGCACCTGCCATAGTGTTACCATATACAAACTATGATATCCTAATTGGGACTGATTTCCTAAGAAGATATGGAGTTGTTACCAATCAAAGATGATACTCTCACCATACTTGGCCAGACTATTCCTATTTACTATAACAGGTATAAGGCAGTTGAGAAAAAGAAACCCAGCCTATTCTTAAATCTGGCTTATAAATATGGAGTCATCCCAATTGAGTATTCCAAAGCTCGAACAAAGATAAAAACACTTCCCACTCAGATTGAGGAGTCAAATGGCATTCCACTTTTATCAAATCAGACCATCACTATACCATCTGGAGAGCAAGTAATCATCCTGACAGGTCTAACGATTAATATCCTGGAAGGCCTTTACAGTGAAATATATCAACCATGGTCTAAATCTCAATTTGAACCAAACATTGCCCCTAGTGTTATCATTCCGGGCCACAGAGAGATACATATCTTATGTGCAAACCTGCAAAATCGGCCCATTTCCTTTAGAAGGCATCAAAAAATCGCTTTTCTGCATCTGTTCCCTACCACAGAAATTCACTCATTCCATGATTTTAGAACTTTTGTTGAATTAGGGCTCCCCAATAAGGACCAACTCAGCATAAATAATGTTGTCCCTATGGCTGATTTAAGCAACCTGACCAACTCTGAGAAAGGCCAAGCTCAGGAGTTATTCTCTTGATATTGAGAAAATATTCGCAAAAGACAATTTTGACTTGGGTTGTTCTAATGGTGTCACCCACAAAATCAATATTGGAGATCATAAACCTATTCAATTAAGCCTGATTAGATGCTCAAATTGTCAGAAGAAGCAGTATCCAAGGAGATTAAGGAACTCCTTGATTGTGGCATGCTAGTCCCTTCAAAAAGTCCTTGGGCAGCACCAATTTTAATAGTGAAAAAGTAGGATGGAAGCAACTGAGTAGTCATCAACTATTGGAAGTTAAACAACATCACCAAAAAGGACTTGTAACCACCGCCACAAATCGACAACATCTTGGATAGGCTAGGGGCATGAAGTTTATCTCGGCAATAATCTTATCAGCGGATATTGGCAAATAGATCTTCTCAAAGAGGAGCGCAATAAATGTGCAATCATAACCCAAGAGGGCATATTCCAGCCGACGAGGATGCCTCAAGGGCTCTGCAACGCTCCAGCCATATTTGAACGGGCAATGGACACAATCCTGGGAGATTTGAAATTGTCATGTGTACTAGGGGTACCTTGATGAGATCAATGTTTTCAGCCGCACTTTTGATGACCACCTGTAACACTTAGAGGAGGTTTCCAAAAGGCTAGCTGCTGCAAACTTAAAAATTAAGCCCAGAAAAAGTCAATTTTTCAAAGACCAACTGGAATACCTTGGATTTGTGATAGATAAAGTGGGTCTTTGTCCCCAACCCTCTAAGTCGGATGCCATCTTCAAAATGAAACAGCCTAGATCAAAGCGCGATATTCAAGTATTCCTAGGCATGATTGGGTACTATCACTGATTTATCACTGACTTCACACAGCTTGGAAAGCCGCTCTTCTATTTGCTTAAAGATAAGGTCTCATTCAACTGGACTCCAGCTTGCCAGGATGCGTTTGACCAACTCCAATCGGCCCTTTAAGTGCACCTGTTCTTCAATATCCAGACTTTAATCGCAAATTTATCATACAAAAGATGCATCCAGAACAGCAATGGGGGTCGTGGTATCCTAAACTGGGAAAGATGGTGAAGAACATCCATTTGCCTTTGCTAGTTGGTCCTTAAATATTCATGAAAGGAACTACACGGTGATGGAATGAGAATGCTTAGCTGTCATATATGCTTGCAAGCAATTTTTGGGTTTACCTTCACGGTCTTCTTGAAGTTGTTACCAATCGTGATTCTTTAAGATGTTTGAATAACTTAAGAGAACCTGAGGGCCGATTAGCATGATGGGCATTAAATCTGCAAGCCTATGACTACACCATTGAGCATTGTTCAGGTGAAAAACACCAAAACGCTGACTGTCTATCCTGACTACCCACTATCACAACACTTAGTCAGGCCGCCGATGAGTTGTTTATGAAAATGATCACTGGAGAGTATCAGGATGAGTCCAAATCTGTCCAAAAACCTATCAGATCTACAAAAAATACAACCATTGAAAATGGGATGCTTTACAAGATCGGTGAGGACAAAAAGTTTATTTTTAAGACCATCAGCCCAAAAAGATCTAATAATGGCAGCGCATAAGGCCATAGGGCATGACGGATTCAAGAAGATGAAAAAGCATTTGAAGCTATCCTACTACTGGGAGTCAATGCATTTTGATATCTAAGAAATTCTAGAATGCTGTGCAGAGCGCCGATGAGAGAAACCATTCAGAAAAAGCACATCTTACCAGCTTGTTTTGCCCAAGTTTGCCTGGCACACTGTATCTATAAATGTTGTTGGCCCGCTTCTAATAAGCAATATGAAGGCCAAGTACATCGTTGTAGCCATTAACCACTTGACCAAATGGATCGAGGCCAAGGCCATTTAGGAAGCTGAAGTGGCAAATATCGCCAACATTGTACTTGAAAACATCATCCACAAACATGGATGCCCTCAGGTTATTCTGACCAATAATGGAACTAACTTTACCGCCAATGTCCTTGCCAAGCTCAATCAACTAATGGGAGTATATGGTGTGCTTTCCGCTCCCTATCACCCCAAAACTGGTGGAACTGTTGAGCGTGCAAATGGAATGTTGGTGAACATTAGCTGGAATTAATCTCGGCCAAACCATCCAAATGGAGTACATATCCAAGTTTGGCAGTCTTCGCCTACAATATCTCCTACCATTCATCAACCAGAATGTCCCATTTCATATACTATACAGTATACACCTGGCCCTACCAACGCTACTATATTCAGCCCTAGAGGATCCTGGCGAAGACACTTATCCTCAATATGTTGAGAAGCTTGTGGATGCCTTAATCAAACTACAAGCACAAGCTTTCAACAACAGATTTGCTGAGAAAAAGCCCGACATCAAAAGAACTTAGAGAATTGCTACCCTCTGGCCAAATTTGAAGTTAACAACAAAGTTCTATTCTGCAACACCCATGGATCAGTCCAAATGCAAAAGATAGATCGCATCTGGGTCAGGCCATTTGAAGTGATTGAGAAAAACGTCTAAGTTTGTATACACCATCAAGGATATTAGAACCAGCCATATATACAACTGAGTCCATGAAAAATTCCTAAGAAGGTTTAATAAGAGGGCTTATTAAGAAAAGAAAAAGTTGAAAAAACCATAAAACTATAAAAAAAAAAAAACAAAAACAAAACTCAAAAATACAAAAAATACTTCTATACTAATTAATCTTTAGTTCACACTTGAGGTTGGGGAGGGGATCTAACTCAGACTCGATGGGCTTTCAGCCCATCATTCTTCAGACCCATCAGCTGGTCCAACCAAAGTTACCAGATAGAAAAACCAACTCCATTCTTGTTGGGTGTTCGGAGCAATAAGAAAATACCAACATAGGCTAATTGGGAATCTTAGGCTTATGTTTGAGTCAAGAGGGGGGAATGTCAGATTCTGGTGGTTGACTCAAAAATAACCTTTAACAACCATCAGATCGGGCTGATTATCCTTTCAATGCTTGATCTAACGCCTATTGCAATTATATAACTCAGGCTGATTATCTCAATGACAAGTTTAAATTTATTGCGGGGAAGGCCAACCATGGGACGGACACTTCCAAATTTGACCCACAAGAAATAAAACTTAGTAACAGGGAAGGCACCCCAGAGAAGAGATGCTATCTCTTGTTGCCAGCGGGAACGCCACTTATGGGGAGGGGGATGGAACGTGTGAAGGGGCCGTAGCAACTATTGAGCACGTGTGGAGGAAGGGGTCTGATTTGATGAACCAGACTGGGAGCCAGGAGGAGACCAGCTGTCGGCGACGTGGTGGGAGGTATCCAAACATCCACGCTTGAAAGTGGTCCACCAAATGAGACTGGAATCTGTGGACAGTTTCTGGGAGGGTGGGGGTGGAGCCTGCGATGGCATCTAAGAAAATCGTGTGGATGGTCCACATGGCGATTGCAACCACCAGAGCATGGAGGGAGAAAGGAAGGGAGGAGGCCATTGATAGAGCAAACATATCTCTTGACAGACTGAAGGGATGCGTTTGATCCTGGCCCAGCAGACGTTGAACTTCGCGCCATATCACTTTAGAGGTGGGGCACTTCTCCAGGCGGTGGAACAGCGTTCAATACTGGCCGCACACAACACAGGATAATAAAGCGTTAGAGCGCTCAGCTGTATGATACACCCGCCTCAGGCAGCGCCACACATGGGAGCGGACTTGAGGCTGCAACAGAGGGTGATGTACATATTTCCAGATTGTTTTTGGGTCTCAATGGAATAAGGGATGTCCAGGTAGTCCACCCTGGATAGGACATGGGGCCGAATGGGGATCACGCCATCATGGATGGGTAGCCCCTGTACCTCATGTGTGAACTGAGGAGAGGGGCGGCCTCTTTGGGTTGTATGTCCGCTTGTACGAATTCTCCACTCTGCGCTCCGCATGGAGAGTAGGATTCGTTTGTAGCGGGTTTTTGTCCCGTGAGGACCTGTGGCCAATGTGTTTGATGCGAGGTATTTCATCAGGGAGTGGGGGTTTGATGGATTGTTGAGGCCCAAGGCTTGGGAGAAGTTGGAGCGGGCTGCACGGGACCAGTGTCAGGATGGGAGTGTAGGAGCGGTGACGGCCGCGATCCAGGTGCCCAGGATTTTGGCAGCATGGGCTTTGAAGTCAAGCTGGCCCATGCCACCATGATGATGAGGGCCAAACATGACCTCTAGCCATAATGGTGGAGGGCGGCCTGACCAATGCCATCCTTGCAGCAAGGCATACAAGGATTTGAAGAAGCTTTGGGAGAAGGGGATGACGTGGGCTCCAAACAGACTTTGGATAGGAGCATAGAGTTGGCTAAAACAACCCTGCCAGTAAAGGAAGTAAAGTGGGCTCAGAGAGAGGCGATTCGCTTCGTCACGTTGTCCAGAATATGGAACTCCATTACTGCTGACGCGTATCCGCCTGCCTCCATCCACACGCCCAGATGGCGCACCGGTCCTATGGTAGGACGTGGCACAAAGGGGAGCACCAGTGGAGCGGTGTGTGTTGAGTTAGTAAGGCGTGGACGTGGGCGAGCAGATGGGCCGGGTTGGGAACTAATTGCTGGGGCCCAGCAGTTCTGAAACTGACCAAGGAGGATGATTTCGGTTTTGGAGGCATTCAGTGTCACATTGCTTACCCAGGAATATTCCTGGATGAGGGCTTCAAGCGCGCGTGCATCTTTGTTATTAGACACCCCCACCACGCAGTCATCTGCAAATTCCATCATCTTGACTGGGGTTTGGCTTGGCACATGGACCCCAGTGAGTTGGGCATTCACATTTCGCAGTAGTGGGTAAAGGCTGAAGTTGTATAAGAGTGGGCTGAGGGAGTCCCCTTGTCGCAAGCCCCTTTGATGGCGGACTACTTCCATTAGGAAGCCTGGGCCACGCACTGCCATTGTTGCAGATTCCGTGAGCAGCATCACCCAGTTGATGAAGCGGGGGGTAGGCGGAATTGATGGAGGCAGGCCCTTAGGTATTCCCAGTTTACTCTATCATAGGCCTTTTGTTGGTCCAAGAATACAAGTGCCCCAGAGGCTGTGGACTGACATACATTAGCCACAGAGTGCACGTTATCCCAAATCGACCTTCTGGGGATGAAACTGAATTGTTCTGGGGAGATGGTGGCAGATGCTACAGTCCCTAATTATTTAGCCATAATTTTTGTTAAAACATTTGGTGTCTGTGTTTGTTAGAGAAATGGGGCGCCAGTTGGCTAAGTCAAGCTTATCCCCTTTCTTGAAGAGTGTGACAGTAAAGGCCTCATGTCCTCCTGGTAGGAGGCGCGTTTCCAACAGGCTTTGGTTAAGTGAGGCAAGCAGAAGTAGGGATATATATTTGAAATATTTTTTGTAGAACTCATATGGAATGCCATCTGGGCCTGGGCATTTTTGGTTTGGCGCACCGCGAATGGCAGTCCATAATTCATTCAGAGTAATTAAATTCATTATTTCCAGGTATCAGAAAATGGTGCAGATATGAGCTCAGTCAAGAAATTCCACCACTTCAGCTGGCTGAATTGGTTTGGCTTGGTACAACTCAGAGTAATATTTTTGCGTTTCGATTGCCACTTTGGCCAGTGTATCCACAATAGTTTTATTTGATCTTCACACCTGTGTGCAGGCCACACTCTGACATGGTGCAAATTTTTTTAAAGAAATATGCGGTGCACTTGTCGCCTTTTTTGATGCGTGTGGCCCTGTATTGAACACAAACCCAATGTTTGTGTTGCCTTTCGAGTGCGTTGAGGTGGGCGGCTGCCTCCACCCACTTCTGGCCCCATGCAGGGCTGTATCCTGTAGCTGGAATGTTGGACTCCAAGTGTGCCAATTCTTCCAGAGCGCGCGAGATAACCGCCGATGTGGCTCATGAGTGTCTGGAGGAGAGATGGCAAGAGTGGTGGATGGTGTCCTCTTTGAAAGTTGCCCATGTGGAAATGGGGTCTGCACAAAACGGTGCAACAAACAATTTTACCAAAGTTGCCTCTTCCACCCACTTGGAAAATCCTGGCGACGCAAGCTCAGGGGTGGCAGATTTTGCACCAATGTGGGGCCTTAGCAACTGTGACAGGTAGGTGGTAGGTTATCAAGACCAGTCAGTGGTCAGAGAATTCCATTTTTGTTGTTTTGAAGTGGGAGATGTGGGGTTGGAATTTCGCCGGTGTTAGAATAAGGTCGATGCAGGTCATGGAACTTAATTGGCCGTTGTGGATATGGGGATGCATCATGTTTTCAAGCAGCGGGGCATGTTGAGGCAGTGCATCCATTAACCCAAGGGTGGCCTTTAGAACGCGTAGTTCTATGTGACCCTGTGGGGCGTGGGGTGAGGGAGGCCACCGGTCCATTGGTGAGGTTAGCCAACAGTTCATGTCACTGACTAGGAAAGAATCAGGGGTAGCAGGAGGGATTTGACTGACGATAAAAATTCCCAACGCTTGTGTGCACCATTTGGGGCATAGATGTTGACGATTGCATGCGCTACGTCAGCCCACGAGAAGGTGACAATGAGCACTCAGCCATTTAGGATTGTTTCTGAGGATACAAATTTGAAAAAATTATTTCTCTGAATTAGCACCCCACAGTGCTTTGACCAAAAAGGATAGGGATGGGAGGAGTATTGTTTTCCAAGTTCCCTCAGAACCTCTTGGACAGTGGGACTCCTAGATGGCCAGGATATCCACCGGGTAAATTGTGTTGTAAAAAACTCAGTTTCCTAGCCCAGGATGGGGAGGCCTTGAGTCTGGAAATATTTGATGTCCCTAAAGTGAAGGTTTCCCCTATTGTATCTTAGGTGCGAGGGGGTGGGCCCCTGGGCCCACCAGCCTCTTCTAGGTCCCCACGGGCTTTCACAGCAGCGCGGGTGTTAGCAGCAACGCTATTGGAGTTTTTGTTGATTTTTGCAGAAAGAGTCACATTGGCTTTGGCCTTCACTTTTTGTTTTCCCGACGTCAGATGAATTTTTTGTGGTGCGAATGAGTTTGGTGCACCATTGAGCGGGTCAAAAAAAATTTCCAGTTGGGATAGGTCCCAAGTTGGTTTTTGACCAGAGCTTGGGTGCAATGATTGGGTGAGATCGAGTCTCCCATTGGGTCCTTGGATTGAGTGTCCCGCTTAACATGGGCTTCAATCTGATTGGTTGATAAATTCCCGAGTTGCTTCTGCTGCAAAGGTTTCCATGTCCTCCTGGCATTGTGAGTGTGGGATAGCAGTGGTGGCCTTGGTCATTTCCTTGGCCGCGTCCCTATAAGCCTGCTTAGCCTTCTTCCATTCTTGTGGGGAGATAGGCTTTACCAATAGGTAGCAGCCTTTTGCTCCCCATGGGAAAGCCTCCCTGGTGCTTGCGGTTGGTTTGTAGTGTGCCTCTCCATTGGCCATGGCCACCGAGGGGTGCTCTTGGAATGTGACGCCCTCCTTGATGGGGCATGTGTGCACCTTATGGCTGAACGCATCACAGTGGGTGCAAATGGGGGGCGCGCTGTCCACGGTCACCCAGAATGGGTGGGTGGTATGCCCTGTGATATCAATTAAAAGTGGAGTATGGGATCTGGGTTAGGTCCTTCACAATCTCCTCAGTTGGGGTTGAAACTGTGATGGCTTTGCCAGTGCACAGGTGTGGCATCAGCATGAAGCGTTGCATTTCAAAAGATTGTATTTCGCCTTTACGGTGAGACCATCTTTCAGGTGTTGTTCCAAAATGTCAAGTTCTACTGGAGTAGGCAAAAAGTCAAACGTGAGGAAAATTTGGTTTGATTTTGTCCATCTGGTGCATTTGGTTTTGATGACCCATTGCCCTTCAGGGAGGTCGACCACTATGCACACTGCTGCAGCCTCATCTGCTGCTTTTTTGCTTTTGAAACCTAGGTCCAGCCAACTGCATGACATGGAGTGAGGTGCAACGTACACCGCGGTTGGGAAAATTTTGTGTACATCTTCACAAAATTTTTCCCATAAGGCCGTTTTTTGGATATCCAGATACACGTGGACTCCAAATTCCACCGACGAAAGTGGTTGGGAGTGTGGCATGTTGATGTACTGGTTGCATTGTGCTTGCCATGCAAGTATCTCCGGGGAAATCATGACCGCCAGTTTTTTAAGATTTCTGTCTATTCCGCCAGATTCTCTGGGGCATTTTTGAATGTTAGAGGCCACGGGCCTTCCACCTGCTCCTCTTACCTTGCTTGCCCAACTGCTCCCTGACATAGGCGCAGACTAATCTCCTCTGTGAGATTATCAGACTAGATTTAGTCTTGAATTAAATAGGTTGCAAAAGTGTTTGCAACGAGAAAGAAAAGTTCTCTCAATGACAAGTTGATTGATTAATTTATCAGGCACTCGGCCCAAATATGCTTGCATATTATGGCTGATACTGATGCATCAAATTTCAGTAATTGGTCCCAATTATCAAAACATAAACCATTTAATTGTATACAAAATAATTCGAGGAGACCTGAAGTTATGTTTAAAAGTCCCATGGACAATTAAATGAATGAACAATGATATCCATTTTCTGCTTGTGTGCGAAATCTGTATGTCAATATGTGTAATTGGCAAGATAGCACTTACGTGGACTGCCTAAAGGGGGTTACTTAAGGCTATTGAGAAAGAGGCCTGCTGACGTCCCAATCAGGGGTGCGTCATTTTCTTCAATTGAGGCCAAAATTTTACAGAAGGTGTGTCTCATCAGCAGTATGACAAAACTGAAATCCTGAAGATCTTAGGACAACTTTGCATGCTTTTATTGCAATTTTTGTATCTGAAATTCTCCCAATTTTGGGAGTATTTTGCCATCATTGAACTTAAGAAAAGGTTTCAGTCGTTGGCTAAACTGAGTGACAAAATAGCTGTTGAAATTTTGTGCTGGATGTGGCCAGGAGATGCCCTAGAGGTATAAATACTGGCTCCTGGCCTAGTGACCATTATCTAATAAATAGCTTAAATAAAAGTTGTATTTATTTTATCCTTTTCAAGGTTTTTTATCCTGAATCCAACCTTGGAGAAGTATTGACAAACTAGAAGGACCAAATCCCCAGTTTGTATTTAATCCTGCCTTGGGCAAAGTTCCCAGTTAAGAAGGAAAAATTATGCCCAAAATTGGCCAGAAGAGTCCAGGCGAATTTAATAGGTCTGGTGAGTTAATAGATGGTTTGAATCCCATAAACCACAGGCACTATTGAGGATCTTACATCAGAACTTCAGCCCAAATAGATGTGCAGAATATTAATTTCCAAGCGAGCAATCCTCGGATTTTGACAGGTGTTTTTTGGAGTTATTGATGCGTTAAGTCACTTTTAATGCAAGCAATTTGTTGTTTAGTCTGAGAGATGTAGCCTTCTGTAAATAATAATTTGTCCCATTAACTAATAACTGCAGATATCTTTTAAAGGTCAACCTACTTGGGTTGGCTAAAGGCGTTGGGACACACTCATTCAGAAGCCATCCCAGAAGGGTTGTAATCTAGTCATAAGTGGATGTCAACTAGGTGGATGGATAAACAGACTAATGCTTTATCACTGATATGACTCTTAGGTAAGTTATTTGTGATTAATGTCATCTTTATCAAGATGCCAACTGAAGAGTTGAGAACTAAAAACCCTATTTAAACCTGTATATTTTATATAGACAGACTTAATGTATTTAATATTTTTTGCTTCACTGGAATAATTGAAGAGATCTTTACTCTTGTCTAATTTCTCATGTAACCTGAAGTGAGGTAAATTTCACTTTCCTGTAAGAAGATACCTGAGTGGGGCTGAAACTACATATAAAGAATAATCAACTGGATAGTTGTCTCCATACAACTAGCACTCTCACTTATTCCTACAACTCAGTCACAAAACTTGTTAAGTAGATAAGAAAAAGTCTCATTGGTGCTCATTTAAGGGGTAGTTGAGTCTTTTCTGACCAGACAAATATACAGTGTTTTTGACACCATGACGTCATATAAGAACAAATTGGAAACTGTAGAGAAAGTTGTAGACAATAAAATCAGAACACATTGAATTTGGCGTCACAATCCAATCTAACATCTTTAGAATATCAAACTATGAAAATGAAAGAGGAAGTGGAACAGATCGCAAATTTCATTAATGACTTTTATGGACAAGTATTTCATTGAAGAAGTATACTAATTAATCAAGGATTTAATGCTACCAAAAGCTGCTTAAGAAGCTATTAAAGAGATAATCTGACAGTTAAAGAGAAATGTAACCCAAATCCTAGAAGAAATCACAAGAAATTGAGAGTCTTAAATGCAACTATTCCCAGTTGGATAATGATGTAGGTGACAAAAATCTTTATATGTTGGTGAGGAAAAAGTCATGTTGGAGGCATACAGCCTCAAGAAATACCTGAGCCTTTTGCAAATCTTTTCACAATGACTCTCAGTAATACACCAGTTAACTCTAGGGTTGCTGTCCAAATACCTCCCGTCAAAGTCAACTAAATGACAATATAAGAATTTCAAAATACTTTAAATATGCCAACTTTTCATGAGTGTTGAAATTGGCGCTGGGGCTGTGGATTTCAAGCGCACAGGTTGATATACACCAAATAAAGCTACTGTGTGAAGACAGTAACCTTAACCAGAGCTAACCAATGATATTGTGATTACAGCAATAATTAGTTATTGTAAAAATAAGAGAGTACATAAAAGTATCTAATACTGCCAGTGTCTCCCAGGCTCTCTCAAGTACACTTATATATAGGCAATCACAACTTCTGTAGGAAAAAGATCCCCTTCCCATTGAAAATACTCCTCAGATATGCGTTCTCTACCGGAGATCTCATTGGTGCTTTAAATGCTTACTAAAAGGTCCTCAGAATGGTAGACTAAAATCGTGCCACCAAATTGGGTCAGAATTCAAATATCTAGGGCTTGAGGCATTTTAATGAATAGATACAATACGCTGGATATAGCAATCTACCAGTGGGTGGCCATAATAAATATAGGGCCCTATTACCAATAATTTTACGCTGTCATGGGGCAACATAAAATAGTATGCTAATATAAGTTTAGGAGGCGATAAAGTGATTGGGGCCACAGCATCAATGGTCAACAATTTAAGGGAACGAGAGATGCGCCAGCATGGATTTAGGGATTCAATAAATAGTAATTTTATATGTTAGATCCACACATAAAAATAAGGGCTGCACGACAAGATATTTACCATGGCTAATCAATTCCGCTATTTACATACTGAATGACTCTAAAGTCTAAGTATATAAAGATAAGATAACCCATATGGTTGGTCAAACTAGTTACAACATATCCCCTCTTGATAAAACATTTGGGTGCAAAAACATGAGGGGGTCACCTAACTTTTGATGACTTGAGCCCATTGTCCCAAAACTCCGTTTATATTTCTTCAACAACTTGGCGTGCACCCAATTAATAAGGTAACCTTTATCAAGATCCTTCAAAGTGTAAGCATCCGTAGATCTCCATTTAAAGATCTCAAAAGGCCCTTTACATATGTTCTAAAACTTACTGGTTTTTCTAAATCCATGGTTATCATAGTACAAAACTAGTTTCCTAACAATAAAGTGGGTGAAAGCCACAAGTCTTTGTTGTTTCTTTAATTCAATCTTCTTTTTCATGCCAATGCATTAGAATAGGAAGCGCTTTGTATTTGAATTAGAGTCTGGGTCAGCTTTTGAAATATTTAGAGAGAGTCATATGTTCTTGGTTGACACAGAAATAAAAATTGGAAGAAGCTCCAGTTGCTCTCCATAAAGTAATGTAAAAGTTGAATGCCCTGTGGCCAAAGGATAAGATATATTATAAGCAAAAACGGAGGAAGGAAAGAACAGGTTCAGCTGAAAGCCTTCGCCATAATTTTTTTTACATAAAATTCCCACAAGCATATTATTCACATGTTCAATGATGCCGTTGACCTTGGAGTGATAAAGCGAAGATAATACCCCACATATTTCCATCAAATTGTTATGCTTAGAAAGTATCTGGGATTTGAAATAGTTCGATTTTCCACCAACAGAAACTTTAACTCATCCATGCCAATAGATAACATCATCCAGATTAAACTTAACCATTATTGTGGCGCCTAGACTTTGACCACTCTGGCCTGCACCCATTTTTTGAGATGATTGCTGGCCACTATTATATATTCAAAATGACTAGACGTATTAGTCAGAGGGCCCACAACGTCCATAGACACAGTATGCCAAACAAAAGTTGGGTTTACCCAACGGATAAGTGGTGGCTTTCCAAGATGGCCCATCCACTTGGCATTCATCACAACAGCTGAGGGTCACAAAGATATCAAAATGAATGGATTCCAAATAATGATGCTGTTTGACCAGCTCCATCGTCTTCTTAAAACCTCATGACCCATCGCCTTGTGGCCCCACTAGTATCATTGGTCCACTCCATTAGTCAGTGTACCCAAAGTTGTTGACCATCGATGGTTTTTAAAGCTTACCAGCTTTAATAATGGTATATAACCTCGATTGTTCTAAGGTGCTCTGAACTTCCGCTGGTTTCTTGCAATAATTTTGAGTTAGTATTTTATTAAATAAATCATTGCCACATTGGCCGCTAAGGCCACAGTAGGCAATTGAGATAGCTCATCATCATTTTGTTGTTTGACGCCAGGTCAATGCTGTGTTTCAAGATAGTAAGCCTGAAATTTCAAAGCCCAGCGTGCTAATCTTCCTTTGGGCTCTTTCAAATCTGTAACCAGCGAAGGGAGCATGATTGGTTACTACAGTGAAATGCATTCCATGGACATAAATCTGGAACTTCTGAAAAACATTTTTGAACGCCAGACACCACTTCTAAGTTACTGTATAGCTTCATGCATGGACATTTAACGTTTGACTTTAAAAAGCTGCGGGGTGCTCAATTCCACCAGAATCAAAATTGAGATAACACTGACCTCTGGCGATGAGAGAATTCGTCTGCTTAAATAATAACTAGTTTTTAGAATTTGGGTACATCAACTGTGACGTTTGAGTGAGGCAAAGTATGAGTTTATTGAAAGCTAGCTGATAGCTCACAGTCCGCTCAAATGGGAAAACCTTCTTGAGGAGTTAAAATAGCGGTTCTCCTATTTTGCTGCAGTTTTCTACAAACCGGCGGTAGTAGCTATTTATTCTAAAAAAATTTGAACGTTGCACTTGCTAATCAGTCATGCCATGCATTTAATCGCTTTAATCCTGAAAGCTTTGCCCGCAAGCTAAAATTTATCAATGACAAATCCCAAATTTCCAGCTGCTCACGGAAAAGTTACACTTATGTGGCTTGATCTTAAAAATTTCCTTAGCAAACTTGCGAAAAGATTCAAGGTGTTGCAGATGATTAAGTAACCATTTTGGAAAAAATTGTTGATATCATCTAAATAATTAGACTTCAGGAATTTTAAGTTGCTTTGGATCTATCTATAGTCCACTGAAAAGTCGTGAGGGAATTGCATAGCCCCAGAGGCATTCTACTAGGTTGGTAGAGGCCATGATCTTTAATCATGGCGCATTTTCCTATTCCTCTTTAGGCAGCTCTATCTGCCAGTAGCCAAAAATTAAATACATGGCCAAAAAATATTTAACGCCTCCCAAGAGGTATAACGCATCATCAATTTATGATAAAGGATAGGAATCCTTTTTAGTAATGTTACTAAGCCTGAGGTAGTCTATTACCACGCTATTTGAATTATACTTTTTATTAAAGATCAACATATGAGTCTCGAGGCCTCTTGGAGGGAAATAACATCCAGTGTTTCATCAGCTGATTAATTTCAGCATTAACTACTTCATCTGTCATTTTTGAATGTATAATCAGATGGAAGTGAATTAACGGATGATTTCCAGTGTTGATATGATAAAGCACATCATGTGCACAGCCCAAGTTACAATTGTCTATAGAAAAAATAATGCTGTACTTTAAAAAAGCCATCTTATGATCATTCTACTCATCTATTAACCATGATAGGCTTTCCCAAGGTACCAGAGAGCTAACGGATTGCTCAATGTTGCCACTAAGGCTTTTTTTATCAAAGTGACTGAAATCAGAAATATTCTGGAACTCTTTGACTGGTAACATATGCACAAAAGTTATAACCTGGTGTCGCTTTTTAGAATAGGGTACAAATTCAGTTTAACAAAATCACCTGAATTTTGCCATGGCAGGGGGATAATCCTGGGGGCAGCGACTGGTTCCAAATTAGAATGACATAACAGCGCAAATATTCTACTGTATAATCATTGGAAAATCAAAATCAATTTTGGTCCCCACTATCACCTGAAATCCCACTTTAAAAGTTATATTATGATTAGCACATATTGGAATCCCCATAGATTCCACAATCTGGTTGGGTAATTTCTAAGTATGGTCCTGAATCTGGTGATAACCATGGTCACTATACTTGATTTAAACATTAGGTTGACAAACCCCTGAGCTTAAGGCGCTTGGGCCTAATCCCTATGATTATAAATAATGGAAGGGCTTATTTGAGGATCCTCAAAGTATTATCCTCAAAATAAGCTTTGATTCTAAGAGCTCTCATAAATGAAGTTCTAATAATGGAGCTATACCTTTGATCAGGTTGCAATGACAGGAGCGGAGATTACCAATGAGCTGATTTGCAGCGGCAATGCATTGTATTCCCCTTCAGAAGTTATTGTCTGATGGCTCATCATATTATAGTTCTTTGATGATCTGTGTCAGGAGAGAGGCCCATTCTTTTTACCAGTTTAATAGACACAATATTAACTGGTGCCCCAATATCCACAATTGCATGGACTTTATTATTGTTGGCTTAAATACAATATAAGTACATTCTAAAAAATAGTAGTCCACCAGATTTATTGTAAGGACATCTAAATTATCCGCTTGACCTAAGAAGTTTAAATCTCCCTTCCTAAAGAGGGCTAAATTCTGTCAAAGTCTCAATATTCATTCTACTGGACCCTATTTAATTGGCTGATATCGCCTGAGATACCTGAAAGCTCTTTCAGTACTAACTGTTGTGTATAAGGCTTTACAACTATTTTTCCACCGACTTAACTTTGCAATTCTTAAGGAGCAGTTAATCATAACTACTCTATCATCAGCTACTACTCGCTGAGCTGTCAGAGGGGGCATGTCATTGTTTGCCTTCTGCTGTACAAAAGGTGGTATCAGGAACTTTTTGTACTAAGGATTTTAGGAATAGGTGGAAATAGAAAATCCCTGTTCAATTTCGCCTTGTCTTTTCTCAAGTTTTTATCATTCTTGATGTTCACCAATTAAACCTTGGGTCCAAAATTCAATTGTGGAAATGATTTTCATACTTTTTTAATTTAAAGATGACAACAAGTGATCTTTGTAAGATCATACCAATCAAAATCAGGGTCAAAAGGCCGAGCTAGCTCTTTCATTGGGAAAATGGCCCATGCTGGTGTATCAGATGGTTCCCACAGATGTTGGTTAATAGCCTCAAACGCGATGGTGCAATGACTGATATAACTCATATTTGAGTGATATCATGCTTCTTGTTCAGTACTGATATCAGATCCCTATACAACTCCATGTAGGGCTTTCAGGCATGGCAAAGAGAGATCTGGGCATAAAGATTCTTTATAACGTTGGCCACAGACAGCATCTGTGACTCCAATTAAAAATGTATAGTGAACACTTGAGTAGTTCTATCTTCTTTAAACAAGATATTAAGGTATTTTACTTTCCGCTTGGTCATCCTTTTGGCTCCAACAAACTCTTTTGTAAGAAGATCCTTGCGTTGCGTTAGGACACGCTACCTTCTTTAATTTCAGCATAATCAACTTTTGAATTTCTATCTAACTAGTTCATCACCACTGACAGCTTGGCAGTTTTGGATGCTCAACCCATGCTAATCTCAAAGAGATCAAGAAAATTGTGAATGTTCACTTTCTTGTTGAACTTAAGTAAATTAACAAGGTTACCAGGAATTTCCTTTCATGGCTGCAGGGCTAAGGTTCCTGTGGTGCCAGAATCTGATTCCCGAATTACTAATAAAATGAGAGGGAGTAACACTGCGTCAAGCTGCTGTATTGTCATGGTACATGGAGGCACCAACGGTCAGAACAGTGGTGATAACTGAAGGCGGGTTACATGTAACCTACACCGCGTTTCTCTCACTATACCATCTTGTCAAAAGGGCTTTTTAAGACAGTTACCCTGGTGGAACTTGTAAAGATCTTGAAATATTTCCGACTTATATTAGTTCATCATTTCAAAAAAAAACGTTGGCGTTCCGCCTGCAACATTTTTTCATGTTGCCAATCGTTTGGGTAGCAGTTAGCAAGTCTGCTTTCTAAGCGCTATTTTTACTTAATAGGGACTGAACATTGTGTCCCTGAGGTTTAAGGTCCATACATAAGGAGTCAAGCTCCTGATATAGATTAGGTATTAAGGCTAACAAGGTGTCATTAATAGACTTCCATATCTTTTTACTAAATCTTTTACTTGACAATCATGACCTAATATGATATCTAAAATCAGGCCATCGTGAGCTTTTAATTCCAGCTTTAATTGTCAAATCTCATCAGAACAATTTAACGGGGCCTTGTAGCCAGACACTAAAGCATCAAATTGTTGAAAAACATTCACCTCAAGATAACCCTTGGCTGGGGGTCAGAAGCCATTCTTGATACCAAAATGCTCTGCGGAACAAAGTGTGGGGCCCCTGTTTTGAGAACCAAATGTTGTAATTGCAGCTGATGCATCAGATCTTAAGTGCACAGGTCAATGTACACCAAAACAAAAGGTACTTTGTTAGGATTTCAGTAAGATATACTATCCAGCAAATCTAGTTTATTTTGAGTATCTTCTTTATTTGATGAGTTAAAACCCTTTAGTGGATGTAGGAGTCATCATTTTAAATGATGACTATTATATGATGAAATTCTTTATGAATATTAACTATCCGTTAGGGTATGAATCTCGCTGGATTACTTATGATTATCTGGGTGGATCCCTAACAATTAACAAGTTGTTTGATTAATAATTCAACCGTTAATAATTAAATAATATAGTATGAATCAATTGGAGTTTTTCTTCAATCAAATTAGGTATTATTTTAGCTGATGAGTATTGACAACGTTTTTGTTGACAATAGTTTGTGGGTCAACCTTTCAGGCAACATGATCTGCTGTTAATGGGAAAAAGGTCCAATTACATAATCAAATTGCTAGCTTGATAGGGATAATTTGTTGGGGTTGGATGAGGGCTTTGGGACACGCTACCTCCAAATATAACCTATGACAGATCATTATCTAGTCATCAGTAATTACTGACTAGGTGGATGGATGAGTAGATGTCTCATTCATAGTTGAGTAATTTGTGGTGGGGTAATTTGCCAGCAACAGCTGCCATTCCTTTTGGAATGAAAACGTAAAAATTATGCTCTAGATCCCCTATATTCCCATGATTTATTTTATAAAAAACAAACGTTTTCAGAAGATATTTATTTTAGATATTAGTTTCCTTTAACCAATTTTCTGGCGTTCTCCGCAGCTCCTGCGTCAAGAGAGGAAGGGAGAGGTTCCCATGTAACCTCTGAGCCTACTGATAGTAGGTTAAATTTTATTTAAAGGAAGACAGATTTTCCTTTAGTACAGACAATGCCAACTCCTGAAAAAGTTTTGAAGGTATAGAATTCCCCTGTTGTCTGGATAGATTCATAGTACATTAACGGTGGGTTGAAGGAAGGGTGTCAGTACCTTTCCCAACTAGAAACCTGAGCAGAAGAATTTATATTTGGCTTTAAAAACTCAAATGGATAATAGTATCTATACTATTATCACCCAACCATACATATCATTATAAAATATCAGATTATATATCAATAAGTTGACAATTTCCCACAACGAACCAGTACAGTATACTTGAAAGTTTACATTTGGTGCTCACTACAGGGAGTAGTTGAGTACCCAAATTTAAAGTTTACAACATAGTGTTTGGCTCCCCAGAGGATGTCAGCCTTATTAATATCACCTTTAAGGGGTATATCTAAGTTGCAATGTGAACATCAACACCTCCAAGATTAAAGTAATATAAGTTAGTTCTTTTCATCTTCTCTTCAGCATTTGGTATTTAACCTACATATGACGTTGGAATTTAAGCTTTTCAGATTCTCGCTGGTGCGTTTTGCTCCTTAAGTCCAGCACTTTATTAGGGGTTGATTTGCACCACTTAAAATAAAATAATAAACCCTTAAGATACTAGAAAACTGTATTATTATATTTTATTAATAGCCATGTGGGGTAAGAATAAGTCCTATTCATAAGTCAATACTCAGTATTTAAAAGTGTTTTGGCTCAAAATTCAGATTTCTTAGTAAATTCAAATCAGGAGATATATGCAGAGGACCTATCAGATTGGTCAAAGCTCACCTTACTTCAGGAAATGGCCAATGGAGGGCGATAACAGGTATTTTAGATATGTGAGGTAAGGTTTTGATATATTTTACCCAATCATTTGACGGGAAATCATTTGCATATTGAGAGGATCTTCCAACCATATAAAAGGGGCTAATCTCCACGGTGTGAGTTGAACTGAATTCGTTGTAAGATGGGGAAAGACCTATGAATGGCTCCCTTGATTCCCCGCATGGGCAGCGCATTCCAACTGCCAGAACTAGTTTTATTTTGCCCTAGTTTAATAATAAAAGTGTTACCCCAATTTATGGTGTTCCACCAAGAATTGACAAGAGTCTTTTGGCCAATTTTTTCATCATTCACCTCTGAACCGCTATCTTATCAATACATTGGACTTGTAATTTTCTGACAATACCCCCTTCAAGAGTGATAGGGGAATATTGTTGCAAGAACCATCTTTGTGCTCAGTTAATGGTAAGGTCAGAAGCAAGGGACTTAATTGAATACTCATCCCCTCGCTGATAAGTGATAACGAAAGGCCCTTCCCAGATGGAACCAAGCTTTTACTTTCTAGGCATGATATGGTTGTGGTAATAGAGTACCAGGCTAACACTTGAAAAGAAGGGAGTGGTGGCTGAAGCTCGTTGGATGCTTGGCCCTCTTTAGTGACAGTTTTTGCTACATTAGTCATCACCTCAGAATGTAACTGGATGATGTGCTGCGCCAACTTCTTCATGGCTTAATATGGATCAGTCCTAGCGAAGAAAACATCTTTGGTTAGTAAAGCAGGCACCCCAGGCTCTCGCCCATATAGCACATGAAAAGGCGATATCTTGAGAATGCAATGGTAGCTAATATGGTAAGCCATGAGGGCACTGAGTAAGTAAAAATCCTAGTGGAGTGGGTCAGAGTGGCCATTTTCCGAAGTATAGAGGCCAAGGTCCCATTTTTTCTTTTTATGGCACCATTGGTGGATAGGTAATAGGGGGCCAAAACCAGTTTTTGTGCTCCCATGGAGGTGGCATGGATTTTACCACTCAGGAGGTAAACTTTTCCAATTATCACAAAGGAGGACCTGGGGGCAACTATGTTGCATAAAGATATATTGATGTAGGAATGTGGAAGTGGCCTTAGCAATCTGAGCCGGGAGAGCAACAGATTCAACCCATTTGGTAGAATTATCAATTCTAATCAAGATGTAACAAAAACCATCTGTGGTCTGAGGAAGAGGCCCTACCACATACAAACCTATGGTGTGGAAAGGTTGTTGGGGCGTTGTGGGTTGATACTGATATCGGGTCTTAAAAGCTGGAGTGTTTTTTACAATTCAGACAGGCATCCAAGACTTCCATTAAAGTTTCCTTGATGCCCTCCCAGTAGTACCACTCTTTTACCCACTTATAGGTTTTGCGTACTCTGCCATGCCCCATGATAGTGTGAGACTCTAAGATGACGTGTATTTATTCTGACAGACGAATATAGGGCAACAAAACTACTCCTAATTTCTTATATACCTTCCCACTTTCAACCTTTGTGTTGCAGAAGTGCCGTTCTAGCATCTTTTTTACTAGTTCATCTTCACCAGCTCATGCATCAGGAGCCATATAGTCATGCAACCTCTATTCTTCGCTATTGTCAAGGTGAAGGACAGGCAGCCGCGTCACCCCATTAATGTTCATATGGCGCATCTCAGCTCGATGCTCAATGGTCATATCGTAATGCTGGAGCTTAAGAGCTTAGCGAGCAATTTTCCAGTGGGATCTTCCACATATTGTAACCACTTCAATGAGGCGTGGTCAGTAATTACTTTGAATGATTTCCCATATAGAAAAGGACGTAGTATTTGGCAAAGAGCAGGACAGCCAGGAACACATTCTCAGTGATGCTATAGTTGCGCTCAGGTTTTTATAGCATCCTACTGAAATAGGAAATAAAATGGACAACTCCATTTTCATCCAACTGAGCCAAGATAGCTACAACGGCGTAGTCAGAGGCATCCATGAACATCATGAAGAGCTTGCCATAGTCAGGGTGATGTAGGATGGGCCTTTGTTGCAGCAACTCCTCCAGGGTCTCAAACGCGGCTTTTTGTTCATCACCCAAATTTAATGGAATATTCTTATCCAAGAGATCTACGAGGGGCTCACTGAGCTGGGCGAATTTTTGGATAAATTGATGGTAATACCCATCATTCCCAAGAATACCTGAATGTCATGAAGTGTTTAGGGCGCGGGCATCTAGAATATTTCTTTACCTTTATCTTTTAGAGGTTGTGTCACATCTTGTGAGATGGTGTGCCTGAGGAAGTCCAACTTCTTTTGGAAGAAAGTACATTTAGAGGGCTTCAGCTTTATGTTGGATGACCGCAAGTGGTAAAACTCCTCCCTTAAGCGCGTGAGGTGCTCTTTAAATGTCTTGTAGAAAACTGTGATGTCATCGTGGTAGACAATCACACAGCTCAACTTAAGGTCCTGGAGAGTGTAATCCATTTCACGCTGAAAAGTAGCAGGCGCATTAACAACCCCTGAGGTAGACGAGTATGTCGGAACAAACCCTCACTGCAGAGAAGGGCGCACTTCTCCTGATTCTGTGAAGAAAGGTCCATCTGCCAATACCCACTAGCCAAGTCCATGGCGGATAAGAACCTAAACCCAGATAGCTGGGCCAGAGCGTCATCAATGCTGGGGATAGGGTAGATGTCCTTCTTGGTGAGGGTATTCAGCTTACAGTAGTCCATCACTACCCAATGACCTCCATTTTCTTCTTTATCAATAGGAGCGGGGATGACCAGGGGCTTTGGAAAAAAACATCTTAAAACCGGTAGTTATTTGAGCTCTGTCCGCATCTGTAGCTCCTCAACTTTATATTTGCAATAGGGTTTAGAGTGGATAGGCCGAGCATCCCAAATGTCAATGGTATGAATCCAACCCTTCATATGCCCATAGTTGATGTCAGAGGTAGAGAAGATGTCGCTATAGGACTCCAGTAAGATGTGGACTTTATCCAGCTCATCTGGGGTTAGTTCATCTGAGCTATTACTGGAAGGCAGGGTACATAAAGACTGATCAGCGGGTAAGCCCATATCCACCATAGATCCAAAACAGTGAACTTGTTTTATTTCCTTAAGGGGAATCAGCATGCATTATCCGATCTCTAGATTCTTTTTTACAACCATATCCTTCTTTGGTAAGATTCACCAACAGAATGTTGATAGGTCGTTGATAGGCAGGGTCTAGCACGCTGGCAAAACTCTGGGCTCCAAAGGATTAACTCTGCTAAAGCTGTTTAAGTACAATAAGAAGTTGTGGGGGATTTGTAAGGTAAGCTTAGTGTCAGCTACCCATTGTTTAACCGCTTTGATTACAACATCTTCAGAAGCATATAAAGGGATACCCTCAAAGGAGTCCACTAATTGAGGCAACATTTTTGTATGCCATCATGCCGTGGTGTAATGTAAAGATAAGGAGGAAGAGGGAAACTCAACGGTGCAAAAATAATATTTTTATTAAGCTAATCATTTGTCAAAATCGGTAGATCCTCATAGTTAAGCAATAAAAAATACCCTGCTTCAGGTTAATAAAACCTTCATATTTGAGCATGAAATGGGTACCATTTAGTAGATCATAGGTATTGTTGGCCAAGGCCACCTGTTGGGATTTTTGCCCATATTCCCAGCCTGCTAGATTACCTGGTATTGCTAGGGGAAAAATTCCCTAAGGCGAAGTGAATTGGAAATTGGTTTACCCAAATTTTGGAGGAACTACGTTTGGGAGATTTTAGAATATTTATTTGGTCATATCCATTGGGGATTGATCCGGATGAATACCTAATATTTCATCAGGTGGAGCGGCTGACGAAATAAGGGCATCTGATAGTAATTAACCATCAGGTGTACCAATTGGGATTGGTTGGGTTTCATCACCAACTAATTGGGAATATTTAATGAGTTGCAAGGCGAGTGATGCCGCCTGCAACTAGCAAATTGATTGGTTAGTGAAGTGACCTGCCATAATGGGTAAAAAGTCCCATTATCTAAGCAGGTTGCTAGCCAATTATGGATGAATTGCTTGGATCAAAAGGAAAACGTTAATGATACATTTCCGACTCTTTCCATTTGAGGTCTCAAGGATGTCTAACATCAGAATCCTAGTCAGGATGAGGAAGACCATCGCTGCTGAGACGAGGAAGGGTGACTCAATGGCAACAGCTGCCATTTCATTGAAGAGGTGTCAACCAAGGGTTAGACAGCTGAATCCCCTATAAATTCACTAGAATTTATTATAATAAAAACACTGAAAAACACTGAAAAATACTCACTGATTGACACAAATTTACGGTTGGAAAAGAACTAATAAAGAACCTTATAAGTTTGACTGTAGATTCGGTAATAGTTAGACTATCAGCATCTAGCGTGAAGATTCCATCTCATGTATATTATTGCAGAAGGCAATAATTGGTAGACTCTCAGAGAAGAGTAGAGATCCGAGTGGGGATTTAGAGACAAAGGGAACCACACATAAGGGATTGCTGCTGACTGTGTGTTGGGCTGAAGGAGACTGTCATCAGAGGATCTTAACAAAGATTGAGTGGACAGGATTATAGGGACGAATCCCTAAGAGTGCGATATTCAGTATTATCAGAAATACTGGCTGAAGCGTTGGGCCTGAAGATAATTCTAACTCGACTACAGATAATAGTCATCATACTATTATTGGATTATATATATTCTTACAATGCGAGGTGCATGAGGAAACCAAACCTGTGCAGTAGAAAGATTACTAGGGTTGACCTCCGATAATAAACTCCAAAGAGTAAAATTTTTACACCACCTCTGGAGCTGACAAGAGGAGCTTTCCAAAACGAATGGGCAGAGAAGAGTAGGCTCCAATGGCACGAGTGCTGTTTGGCCCCACAGTTCCAAACACTTGTGTATAGTCGAGATCAGGGGTCAACTTAATTTTTTTATAAGCTTTGATGATACAACGTTCAAGGGGGATCCAGTGTCAAGGATAGCAATGAATCGTACTCCATTGACAACAAACTCCACTTTTGTTAAAGTTTTACTCAGGTTGGGGGAAGAGCGTGGACTCCTTCAGCTTAAGTGTAGAAGTAAGGCTTTTAGCTGTTTTAGGAACTTAATCCCGGATAGACTGCAGTGTATACACATTCTTAGTTGATCAGATCATCATGGCAATGAGCTGGTCAGCGTCGCTGGTGGTATTAATAACATCCAGACCTCTCAGCACCTGATAAAGGTATTCTTTGCGGGGTATTCTAATCATATCCGTTCTTTCTGGTTCAATCAGTCAGGTACCTCCACTTCACCTGGGGCTCTTAGGACATAGCGACTGACATCTTCACAACCCCCTTCAGATTCGCTGTCAGAGGGATACTCAATGCACTCAATGACTACATTGGTTTGGAGGTAAGGTCAGAGCTTCCCTTGTTGTAGGGGAGGTCCTGGGGGCGCTCAGTTACTTGCATACTTTTTGAGGCGACTCTGTGATAGTTACGGCTCTACATTTAACCTTTGATGCAGGGGTTTTGGGATGCCCATGGATACAGGTTTTGAGCTAGATATGGTAGGAGGAGATGTTTAGGGGGATAGAATCGCGGAAGAGGAGGCTTCAACTGCGCCAGCTTTGGGTCAATCAGCAGCTGAGTGCTTTTTGGAAAAAGGTGGTTTAGCGTTTGTGACCTGGTCATTTAACACATTGTTAGTGTGGGCGATTGGTACCCAAGAAGGGGTTTAAGCTGAAGAGCAGGCTTTGAAGCCACTTGAGAATACCGCTTTGAAGAAAAAGACAAGCAAGGCAAAGGGAAGACAACTTTTCCAAACTGATCTTTTTGAGCTGAAGACGAAGAGGAGCACTGCCCTATCACAGCAATGATATTTGAGTTATCCTCAATGGTGGAGGAGCATATTATCGCTACAGCTTTGCGGAAACAGGGTTTTAGAGGGAGATAGCCATTGAAGTGGATTGAGGGCTTAAAGTAGATTCTCTCCTCAAAGCATTCTGCATAAGTTCAAGCTCATTAAAATCAGCCACTGCTAGCAGAGCCTTTTTTATATCCCGTACTTTTCAGAAGGTGCGCTTGACTGCAGAGATACGCATTGCTAAATGGGGATGGGATGCCAAGGCAACCATGATAGCAGCAATGGCATCATCTAAAGGTAGCAGTTTGGCAAGCAACAGAGGTTGATCTTTACTATAGATTTAATCAACAAAAGAGGGGATCGATTCTTCCTCTTGCGTGCTAAGGCACATAAAGGCCTGTTTTTGCCATTGTAAACTCTGTAGAGATCCAAAATCGTCAATAAGCGCTTGTTTCACCTCCACCCAGGTGCTAAGAGTGGTCATAGTGGGAACCATTATCTCTTGAGCCATACGACTCAAGCAGGGTATGATATTTTTGAGTTTTTGCTGGTCAGTTGCTCCTTCCATCTCATATTCATACACAAAGAGGAAGGTTGCAATACTGACCTCTCCCAGAGTAAACTTGTCCCTGAAAGGGGGTTTGTGAATGGTGGAAGAGGCTCCATAAAGTCCATGAGAGGGGTGCAGCCCGAGCTTTTTAAGTTAGGATAAGGCACTATCTAGCTGTAGTTCTAATGCAGTGATCCTAGACTCAGCTGAAACGAGGAGGTTGTGAGGGGTAGTTTCTTCACCAAGCTCCATTTTTAATTAAGGTTTATTGTGGTGTACAGGCTCCCCTTTAGTGAGCACAACTTGTTGGAATTTAAGCTTCTCAGATGCTTGCTGGTTAAGTTTGCACCTAAAGTCCAACAATTTTATTGGGGGTTGATTTGCACCACTTAAAGTAAAAATAATAAGCCTCTAAGATACTAGAAAGCTGTATTATTATATATTTTATTGTTAGCCTTGGTGGGGTAAAATAACCCTCTTAATAAGTCAATACTTAGTATCTAAAGTGTCGAGGCTCAAAGTTCATATTGCTTAGTAAATTTTGAATTAGGTAGTATAGGCGGTGTACCAATTAGATCATTTAAAACTCGCCTTACTGCAGAAAACAGCCGATGGAGGGCGATTAAAGGTAGTTTAGATCCATGAGGTAGGGCTTTGATAAATTTTACTCAATCATCTGATGGGAAAATATTTTCACATTGTGAGGTTCCCTCCAACCCTATAAAAGGGGTCAATCTCCAAGGTGTGAGTTAAACTGAATTCGTTGTAAGACGGGAAAGACCTATTAATGGCTCCCTTGTTTCACTAGCACGATCAGCGCAATCTGACTTCTTAAACCGCATATATTTGCCCAAGTTTTATTATTAAAATTGTTACCCCAATTTGCGGGGTTCCTTTGAGAATTAACCAGGGTCTTTTGGCTGATTTTTCATCCTTCACCTCTGAACCATCTTATCAATACATCGTAGTTGTAATTGCCTGACATATGGCAATTTCCATCAACTTGGTGAGAGACAACCCACCAGGGAGTCATGCTGAAGGACAATGATGCCTTGATTCTTGAGGAAGTGAATGACATGATTATAAACTAGATCTGCCATAACATAACCCACAGTGATAGGGAATAGTGGTTAATGTATTCCTTCTTTTCAAGGTTTAGTTCCTTGCACATAGCTTTCCTTTCAAAGACCTCTTCTACTCATGGCTCAAATCGCTAATTTGTTGTTAGATATATGACTAGAATCAACTTTCCACAGCATTGTTGACTATTACTCAACCACGACGCAAAGGGTTTGTGACTACTGGAATCAAGTACCCATGCCACAGCCATCTACCTCAATTCCTTTTAGACGATTTCTGCTGGGACATGGCCCCAATTTCCAATTGGGCGCATACCCTCTGTCAACTGTTTGTTCATCTCCTAGACTTCCTTGAGTATTGTTAACCTCTCTCAAAGAGTATTAATAAACCTCAGGCCATCTCAACAGACCCTCATCAATTACCTACTTGAATAAGGCATCCTGGCCCTAAATTAGGTAGGTGGACTGGTTCATCGCGCCTTCCCTTACAATAAAGGATACCTCAGGACAACGCTCATGTTGACAAATAAATGTCTCTAATGAAAAAGTCATTACTTCCCAGCTGTACCCACTGTCATACTTCCACCCAGCCTTTAAGCTCTTTCCACACTCCACAAAAATGATCTCAAGAGCTCTACCAGGATGTCTACCACCCATTCCTAGCAGCTAAAGTGTCCAACATACTGTGGTGGTACTTTAATACTCCTAAATGACATGGGACACTAATGGCCAAATTTTCTAATAAGGGAGCTGTACTTACTGAGCCAATTAATAGACTCACCTGCTATGTTTTTGCCTGTTCACTATTACATTATTCTCGCTTAGAGTATGTGTACTCCTATAGGCTCAACCATGGATCGGATACTCAGTCTTAATCTTAATGTCTGATAAGTCTTTACCTGGGTGCCACCATCTACTCTGGATCATAGACTACGCCACAGCTATATGGACCAAACAGAACTCCTTTCTAGTTTCATCTTCAATGCTCAGGTGTGAATGCTACCATATGTGATCACACACCTCCAGGCCTACCTTGAGATTGCCCTGAGGATTATTACCATGTTATCAGTGTTGTAAAGCTGTGACTGCTCTGTTAGAGGGTTCTATCTCTTAAATAAAAATGCTTTCTGTTTGATGACAGAAAGCATGATCTGAGCTAAAAATGGTTCAGGTAAAGAAACGTAAACCTTGTCTTAAAATTAATTAGGCTACCGTTGCCAACAATAAAAAAACTAATTCTAAAATCCAGTATGAAAAACGAAGGTGTTTATTCTAGGTGAATTAAGGGATATATATTCAGTTAAAATATGCAATCAAATGCCCACTTATCAATTAACATTGGCATTGTTTCAAAAATGTAATATACAATCAGATATCATTATATAGCATATGTTATTCTACTGGCGTGGAACTTACTTTGGAATGTTCATAAGTTGCAGTGATTGTGAACACAAGATTTTGTAACATTAAATGTAACCAGCTTTAAAGCTCAATAATTTCAGCAATTCTATACATTGGACCATCATAAATGATCAATCATTTATTCTAAAGCCAATTCAGAACGTCCCATATATATAATTCTAAAAACATTACCTAGTTAAATAAATTGGTAATTGTACCCAACTATATAGTATACTAGCTTCAGACTTATTTGAAGAAACATAATCTGGTTAAAATCATAGAAATTAGCCCTCCTCAGATCACTTCAGACTGAAGCACGGCTATGGAAAGCATTCCTCCTCCCTTTATTAACTTCTCTTCCCTCTTTTTCCATCACCTTAGGCTCTTGGTGTCACAAACCAACCAGCACAAATTGTAACATTCACAATCAAAGTGAACCTTTTTATAATCTTGCCTTTCAACTCATTGTAATATGGCTTCAATGTACAGCGTTGGACCACTAGGTCAAGCATCAAAGAGTAATTAAGATATGAAGTTTTTCAATCTTATTATGCAGCAATTATATGCCAACCCTTAGGTGCATTTCTCCCCATCATTTATTTGATTTCATTGATGTCAATTATTTAAGCATTACCTTAAAACTAAGAGATTCCCATATTAGTTTGCTTGATAGGATTTTAACTTGCATTTGTGTGTATCATTTATATATAATGGCTTAAATTTTTACTTCAGGCTTTTTCTTTTTTGGCTACACTAAACCCTCCACGTTCTAAGCTGTTATAGCATATGTTCTTTCCATTACACTAAATTAAAATCATGTGTTTTGTCTCTCTGCAAAAGTATTTTTCTGAACGTCTGCATGCACCTATTTGTTTGCCAAGCTCTTACCTCCAATCTTTCTCCACAGTTGTGCCACACGCACCCATGATGCTATCCCACTCTCAGCGCTCTACAACGCATGTGCTTCTGTTGTGCCCCCTGTTCATCTGCCACACCAGTGCCTACTGTGCCAGTTGAGTGAACACACTTCTATACTTTGCCAAGATGAGCCCTAGTGCCATTTGCAGCTGCAGATTTTTAGAGAAAGCTGCACCAGTGTTCACTGGGCCTGCCAAGTCCATGCATAGTGCCTTTTAATATTCATGTTGCTCCTATGCTGTCATGGAGCATGCTTATGATAGTAAGACTGTCCTGGAGCTCAGGACTATTGAACAACCAGAATGCCAGCAAGAATGACTCAGATATAGCTATCCATATTAACGGATGAAAAAGGTATAGTGGAACTGTGAGTACTAGCCAGGGATTCCCAAAATTGAAAATCATGGCCACTAAATTGCAGCGAACTTCTCAAATTTACAAATAAAATTTTGGATTTTTAATAATTTTTATTTTAATAAATTAGAAGAAAGGGGTAAAAATGGAGTGCAGTGGTTCCTGTTGGGAACTGCTTTCTATGTGATTGCCAAATGGGGAGCATGAATAAGTGCTACTACTGTCAGGTTTATTTTGTAATCAAGTTATGGCAGATTGACCTTCTAAGTTTGCTGATAACAACTTGCTTCCATCCTTTCTGGTTGGATTAGTATTGAATTTTCTAGTCAAAATATTCATTTCGCTGTGATCACACTTAGCATTATGGTGACAATTTCTCCAGTGGATAGCAGGCTGTGCCCACGACCAAGACACATATGGCCAGTTCCATTGAGTAGGAAAGGGGTTCATCGCGCTTGCACCTGTCAGAGATGGGCTTGTTCATAATAATGGCGGGGGAGAGCAGATGGTGATTTTTGAGTCTGTGAATGACTCAATCGATTTAACTTTTCTAGATAATGATTTCTTCCTGATGGAGAAACTATAACAAGTAAAGGAAACCTCTTGGGGATAATCGCTGTTCACCTTCCACTGGTGATGGCTTCAGGCCACCGCCAACTCCTGAAACACCCCCCCCAAAATTTCCTCATCAACACTTAAGTGGTGAGTAGAGGAGGAAGAAGCGTTATTCTTTGAGGATATGCCATTACCCACCTCTCACCTACCACATGAGCTAAATCGCCAAGGGTAACAAGAGGGACAGCTGCCAGCTTATTCTCCTTCTTGGTTCAAAAAAAAATTTTATCCTGATTTAGCTGCAAGTGTTGTTCCCCAATGAGTACATTACCCTTCCCTTGTTTGACTTTGGGAGCATCCTCACTGGGAACTTGGGCAAGCGTGACAATCATGTGCACCTGGAGCAATTTTATCGTCAGATATTGGCAACCTTCAGAGGGGGAAGGTAGCATCCTGATAGGCGATGTGGAAGGCATCCAGCAATTTAAAGCAAATTAGTGAAATCAAAGCACTCACCAGGATCTTTTTGTAGGAAGGAAATACCTTCCAAGCCACCAATTATTGCACTGAGTGACAAGATATTTGTGATGCCAGAATGCATCCACCTCCACTTCTTCCAAGCCTAGATAACAACTAGCTCTGGTTGTGTGGGCCCCTTCCTCTAAAAGGGGACAACTAGGAGCTTTGAAGAACGGATGCCGCTTCCAGTGTAAGAAGGACCATTTAGAATGCCCCATTTCCTAAATCCTCCTCCTCCACATGAAGACTGGAATGCTTGCTCACAAACTTCCTTGAGGGATCTTTAAACAGAAGTGTCATATATCTAGCATCATTTATGACCCCGCCATAATTTCTTGGGTGGGAAGACATTTATAATATTCAAACTTCATGTAATCTCTTATCGCCTTTGTTAGTTGCTTCCAACCCAGCAATTGTGCTCTGCATATCTGCTTCAGCTTCTCCTCAGCAGCAGGTACTTCAGGGCAAAGACCAGTACCAATAAGGATTAAGGGGTTACACCACAGGGTATCTTTGTAGGGGGAGAAACTCATCAATGAATGAGTGGCATTTTTGTATGCAAATTGCACTAAGGGAAGATTGGCGGCCCAGGTATCCTTCAAGGTGGAGGCATATCAGTGGAGGTACTGTTTAAAGATCTGATTGACCCTCTCCATCTGCCAATCCAGATGGGGATGATACGCCATAAATCAGTACGCTGAATCTTCAAGATAGCCAAAATGTTAGTCCAAAACTGAGCCTTAAACTGCAGGCTCCTGTCACTTAACACCTCCTGGGTAATTACAAACATTAAAAAACATGGTTGGAAAAAAGCAGTGATGTCTCTCTGGAAGTAATTTTGGACATACAAGTAATAAAGAGGGAGAATTTTGTGAAGCAGTCCACAACCACCATAATTACATTAAACCTACTGGAAGAGGGGGAGCTTAACAATGAAGTTTGGATGTTGACGTTTTATTACTTCAGATGACTGATTCTACGTGCTGGAATTTAGAAGGAGTTACAAATATCTAATGTAAGAGTACAATAGTTCAGATGGTACGTTTTATAATATAAACTCCTTAGATTAAAAAATTGAGATGATATTCTCATATCATTTTACTTCAACTGTGCTCCGCCCTTTTGATCTTTCTGATCAATAAATTATAATCTTTATGTAATACCACAAAAAGTATTAGATGTATTAAAGCTTTTTATAATTAAACTACCAAACTTGTTTTTTCTTGTATCAAAAAACAGGGGCTTAAATAGGGATACTTCTGATGCTAACTGCATCTTCACCCTTGACTACTCTCCTTGCACCACACTAACTATTGGCTCATAGGCAAGGTTTCTGAGGTTCCTCTCCACATGTGAGGCTTCTTGCTGTAACTCAGCTCTACATCGTGGCCAATGTCTTTCTGACATAATTTATTCTAAGAGAGCGTCTCCTCTGATGCGTCTTCAAAAGGTTAAACCATTTTTTCTATGAACAATGGCAGTACATTACCAAGACAATTTATAATCACTAATTTGCACTTAATTTGTATGTACCATAATTGAGCTATTCAGCTTAAACTGAATTCTTTTAGTCAATCATGGTTCATTAAGACAAATATTATTAAGTGATATTGTTAGACTGTAATACTCTCGTTTTTCTTATAGTTATGATATTTAATATAATAATTGCTGATATATATAACAACAGATATAATAATTTAGACTAAATCTAGTTGTTGGACAATTACAAATCTGATTGTGTAGTAATAGTGTATCATTTTGAGTAAGGATAAAAATAAGGACGAAATTGGCCAAAAGAACTTGGTCAATTCTCTGTGGAACCCTTTGCATTGGAAAAATAAAGTTAAAAATAGAAAATTGGTCAAATACTATGAGTTCAGTCAGTCGGATTGCCCCAAATTGTTGACCAAACCTGGAGAGTCCATCAGAGGCTTCTCCCCAGGCACAGCTATTTTGTACAATCTATCCCGCGAGACCAGCCCCTTTTATAGGGTCAAAAGGGGTCCAGCAAGGTAAAAATATTTTCCGCCTTTTGATTGGACTAAATTTATAAAATTCTTTCCTTATTGGTTCATCTTCCTGGTTGTTACTTCACCATCATCCTTACTTTGAAGTGAGGCGAGTCTCAACTGATCTGATATGTCAAATCTCACTATTCTAATTTGGACTTTACTAAGAAGTCCAAACTTTGAGCCTTAACATCTTTAAATTTAAATTTAAATTTATTGCGAGGAAGGCCGACCAGGGGACAGACTCTTCCAAATATGACCTGAAAGAAATGAAGCTTAGTAACATGGAAGGCACCCCAGAGAAGCGATGCTATCTTTTGTTGCCAGTGGGAACGCCACTATGGGGAGGGGGAGGGGACGTGTGAAGGGGCCTTAGCCACTATTGAACACGTGTGAAGGAAAGGGTCTAATTTGATGAACCAAACTGGGAACCAGGAGGAGACCAGCTGATGGCGACGTGGTGGGAGGTACCCAAACATCCACATCTGGAAGTGGTCCACCAAATGGGACCGGAATCTGTGGACAGCTTCTGGGAGGGTGGGGGTGAAGCCTGCGATGGCATCCAAGACAATCGTGTGGATAGTCCACATGGCGATTGCGACCACCAGAGCATGGAGGGAGGTTGGAAGAAGGGATACCATGGATATAGCAAACATATCTCTTGACAGACTGAAGGGATGCGTTTGATCCTGGCCCAGCAGACGTTGAACTTCGCGCCATATCACTTTAGAGGTAGGACACTTCTCCAGGCGGTGGAACAGTGTTCCATACTGGCCACACATAACACAGGATGATTGTAAAGCGTTAGAGCGCTCAGCCATATGGTACACTCACCTCAGGCAGTGCCACACATGGGAGCGAATTAGAGGCTGCAACAGAGGGTGGTGTGCAAATTTCCAAATAGTCTTTTGGGTCTCAATGGAGTAAGGGATGTCCATCACGTCCAGGTAGTTCACCCTGGATAGG
>JAKSZP010009529.1:0-101192 GCA_022478985.1 Massospora cicadina | reverse complement strand
TTCATTGAAGAGGTGTCAACTGAGGGTTAAACGGCCAAATCCCCTATAAATTCCCTAGAATTCACTATAATAAAAAACAACAAAGCACTCACTGATTGACACACATTTACGGTTAGAGAAGAACTAATAAAGAACCTTATTAGTTTGACTGTAGATTTGGTAATAGTTAGACTATCAGCATCTAGCGTGAAGACTCCATCTCAAGGATATTATTGCATAAGGCATTAATTGGTAGACTCTCAGAGAAGAGTATAGATCTGAGTGGGTATCTAGAGATAAAGGGAACCACGGCTAAGGGATTGCTGCTGACTGTGTGTTGGGCCAAAGGAGACTTTCATCAGGGGATCTTAACAAAGATCAAATGAACAGGATTATAGGGAACGAATCCTTAAAAGTGTGATATTAAGTATTATCAGAAATACCGGCCAAAGCGTTGGGCTTGAAGATATTTTAACTCGACTACAGATAATAGTCGTCATACTATTATCAGATTATATATATTCTTACAACGCAAAGTGCTTAAGGAAACCGAACCTGTGCAGTAGAAAGATTACTAGGGTTGACCTCCAATAATCAACTCCTAAGAGTAAATTTTTTACAGAAGGTTAACTTGCATGCTGCTTATTACAGGTGGCATCACTCGCCTAGCAACTTATAAACCCATTAGTCAATCAGCAAGAAAACCTGATTAACTCCTACAAGTTAATTAGATTATCAATATTACAATCAATAAACTAATCACTTGTTTATTGTTAAAGATCATCCCTGATGAAACATTAGCGATCCAGAAGATCAAAACTCAGCAATTGCTAAATATTTGTTAGGAATAACTCTCCAAATAACAGTTATCATAGCTAATTGATAACTCCCACATCCACTAGGAGGATGAATCCACAGTGGACAAGCAGATGTGTTTTAATTAATTATGCTGGATAATGTGGACATGTTGAAATCCCAACACCATGCTCATTGAGATGGTTGACAGACATGAAAAATTTAGACATAAGACTAGAAAGATGAGATATTCAGTTGCAAGGGTACAAATTTGAGATCCTATATCAGGCATGAGAGAAGCATTTGAACGCGGATGGTTTGTTTCAATTACCTATCTTCGAGTTTTAAAAGCCCTGAGGGGCTTTTAGTGTGGGCAACTATTGCGGGATGAAGGCCTGGGGTACTTCCCTCACCACATTAGGGCTGCGCAAATCTAAGCACCACTAAAAAATGTGGGCCTGACTGCTATTGGGAGTAGCTCATGCTACCCCCTAAACTGACATATGCCTTCCCTGTTTAAGTACTAGGAAGCTCGTCTGCACCATCCAGGACAGGCGATATACCTCTCATCCCCCTTGCAGGAAACAAGACCTGATGACCCCCAGGTTTAAGGCCCCTGAGGGAGGAGAAGCCAAAGACCTCCCATTTAGCCCCTGCTTTTTAGTGGAGCTATGCTCTCCGGCCCTCTTTTTGTCCAGGAAGCCTTGGAGTCCTTTTGGATCTGCCTTAATTTAATTGCATGATTTGATTCGCTACCAGCTGTCTCATGCCAACCAAACTGGCAGCTAGATGAGCTTCAGGCCAACTCAGAAAACAACAGCATTTATTGTAGGTGGGTGCACCAAAGTGCAGCCAACCAGGATTGCCCCTCCTTTGTCCTGAGGTCCACGCCCAGGTAACCCAAGCTCGTGGGGAGGCCATTTGACAGGCACCATGCCCAACTTGTACCCCACTTACTGCCCATATCCTCCCCTCAGGGAGTGGTAGACACCCACAAGAACAGGTTAGCACAGTCATCACTACCATCCCGCACTTCATTCATGCCACTACAGGACCTGACCAACGTACTTCTCTGGGTTCTGGTGTTATTTACTCACCCATGTTTCCACAGGCTTTCCCCAGTTGCACCACATTGAGGTCCCAGCTTACCCTAACTATCTCACCTCAATTACCTATCTTTGAGTTTTTAATAAAGCCCAAGGGGCTCCTAGTGTGGGCAACTATTGCGGGATGAAGGCCTGGGGTACTGCCCCCACCACACTAGGGTTGCGTGTTTCTAAGCATACTCAGAAATGTGGGCCTGACCACAATTAGGAGTAGCTCACGCTACCCCCTAAACTGACATATACCCGCCCTGTTTAAGTACTGGGCAGCTCGTCTGCACCAGCCAGGACAGGCTATATGCCTCTTGTCCCCTTGTGGGGGACAAGACCTGATAACCCCCAGGTTTAAGGCCCCGAGGGGGAGAAGCCAAAGCCTTCCCCTTTGTCACCTGCATTCTTTTAACGAAGATAATGCTCTCCAGTCCCTTTTTGTCCAGGAATCCTTGAGTCCTTTCAGATTATCCTTAATTTTCTTGCATGATCCATTTTGCTACCAGCTGGCTCATGCTGACTGAACTGATAGCTAGCCAAGCTTCAGGCCAACTCAGCAAACTGCGGCGTTTATTGTATGAAGGTACCAAAGTGCAGCAACTAGGATTGCCCCTCCATTGTCTTGGGGTCTGCACTCGTGCAACCCCAGCTCATGGGAAGGCCATTTGACAGGCACCTTGCCCAACTTTTACCCCCTACTTGCCCATATTTTCCCCTCAGGGAGTGGTAGAAACCCGCAAGAACAGGTCAGCACAGTCATCACTACCATCCCGAACTTCTTTTAGGCCACTACAGGACCTGACCAACGTGCCTCTCTGGGCTCTGGTGTTAGCTAATCACCCATGTTTCCACAGGCTTTCCCTGGTTGTGCCATGCGGAGGCCCCAGCTTACTTTACCTAGCTCCCTCAATTACCTATCTTCCACTTGTACGCCCACGAGAGTGATAGGTTATGAACTTATAGTAAAAGAAGAGTCTAAATGGAGAAAAGACGATGCAATGAATAAGAAACTAAAGAACTGTTCAATATCAATTAGATTCCAAGATGGACTTCTGGAGAAACAAGTATAGGAGAAATGGTTTCCTTACATTATATGAACAAACAAATGGTGATAACTATGGATGGACACCTTCAAGTTGACCACAGAAGGATATAAAAGTCATAACATAATCTTAAGGGGAGATTATACTGGGAGACATTGTTGATTGACATCATTCAGGCTTTGAAGGTCTGTGTTAAATATGCTAATACAAAGCTGAGCTAAAGGAAGTTTGAGTTTCAGCCTGTCTCTAAGTGCAAACTTTCATACCATCTCTATTGACGTTGTTGGTCCACTCCAAAGTCATCCAATGGGAATCAATTTTATATTGTAGTAATAGATCACTTCACTAAGTAGACATAGATGATTGCAGTAAAGCCATCACCTCAAGAGTCAATGTAAGGTTCCTCTACAATAAGTCATCACCTGCTTTGGATACCATCAGATACTACTTCATGATAATGGACGGATTTTCATCTTAGATGTTGTGAGACACCTGATGGACTTAGGAGGCAAGAAGTGGTTTCTCACTTTTACACACCCTCTACCAAAGGAAGCGTGGAAAGAGTGAACAGAACACTTGCATCAATCTTAAGGAGATTGTGGTCAAGCACATATCAAAATGAGATATTTTTTTGCCATCAGTTCTGTTCACTTACCAGTTGAGATACAACAGAACTATTGTAATGTCTCTATTCAAAGTGTATATGGAATAGAATCCACATTAACAACAATGTTAGCAGCAGTGGTGGACAAAGTTAGGAAGAATCTACCCCTGGAAAATACAAGGAAAAATTAGCAGAGAAGTTAATCAAGATTTAACTAAACGTCAGCAGCAACATTATAAGTCACGTGTAGAGCCTTGAAGAGAGTGTCCAAAGACCAGAGTTGCCCATATCTGAGTTGACAGAGAGTTTTATTATAACATATGTCATATGACAACATGAGAAATTACAGACCATCTGTATAGGGCCTGAGACTGTTGCCATGAGAAGAGGAACTGAGTCTCTAACAAGGATGATACCACACACATCAGCTATAGCTAAGTCCACGTGAGGCACTTGAAGTCTTTCCCTAGGTCTCATTTGGAGATGGTAATGTTGAGAAAGACTTAACTGTAGTAGTTAATTAATAAATCTATGGAAAACTCCCTTCTGGAAACCAATTGCAATATTACTGACATTAGTACTAAAGAAATAGCTAACCAGTACTACAATTGAGTCTTGATTAACTCAGCCAACATATATAATTCTTGTGAAATTCCAAAACCAATTTATAGGCTTTAATGGGTCTAAAATTACTGATGATAAAGACTCTTATATACCCCTGGCCACTACAATAATTTGACAGCCAGTCTCTATGACGTCAGAGGACGCACAAGTATAAATACCCATCTGAGAGGCTTTTCACATGACGTCATAGATGACGCCTCAAAGGAAACCCTTTTTAAATCTATGGGCTTAACTGCTGATGATGGAGGAATTATTTAAACCACATCCAAAGAAAATTCCTCATTTGTATGAAGCGGTGCAATGTGAATATTACCAAAATGGGAAGTGAATTAATTTCACAAACTTATTGATTGAGACAACCAATGATCCCATGAAGCTTCAAGAACCACATGAATCACAAGAATAACAGGAGCCACAAATGAGCTCAGAACAGCAGCCATGAACTCACAAGCAGGCCAGAGCTCCACAGTATAATTTATGAAAGAATCCCAGAAGATCCCAGAGGAACAAGAAATTGGACCCTGCTAGCCCTGAAACTAAGTTGCAATTGTACAATCGCCTTGTGAGAAGAAGTTGATCTGTAAAAAAATCAAGTCCTACTTTATGCACCCAAAAACCCATTAAGCACTATATATACTTTCTAAATTTATACAAAAAAATCTTTTCTCACAGAATCTGCCTTTATTGCTATTGTTTTATTTAAAGCCAATAACACTAAAATAAAAGACCTATTGTCAAAGGTTCAGATTATCCTTCTTTTCTTTTTTTTTCAGATTATCCTTCTTTTCAACATCAGAGGTTGGGTAAATTCCAGTGATCTTAGGAAAGACCTTCATTATGTACAATTCAAGGCTTAACACGGTTGACACGCTTGTAACCATGTGAAAAAATATATTTATTCAATAACAATACCTTCCAAATTTCTTGAGGATGCACCAATATGAACACATAATTGAATTAATGCAATTAGCTCAACTCTTTCCATTAGCACACCCTAAGTTAGTGGGATACCTTAGCTTTACCAAGGTAAACCCATGTTTTGAGAACTCAGTTTTGGGGTTACCTATTTGATGATCTGGATGGCCAAAAGCTTTTTGTATAGCTTATGGTCCATATTGATCATCTCTTATAGTCAATAGTTTTACAGGTCCTCAAGGTTTGTTTTTTGTGAATGAGGGTTAAGTTGAAATCTTGAGTTTTTATTACTTTCCTGTTGAGCATGAGGAGGGTGAAAAGTTCCCAGAGATTATTTTAGGCTGTCGCATGGGATAGAAAGTGCTCCTTAAAATGTTTGCCATTGGGTCTAGTACTGTTAGTCTTGAGTAATTTAGTAAGATCCCTAAGATCTTAGAGTGGTGGCCAAAACTAATAGGTCTCCATCTGCATATGGGTCAGTTGCAAGTTCTAGAGCGCATCATAGAAAATCTTATATGTCAAAATGATTTTACCAGGTTTTCCTTGAACAGACTATATTATAAGTAGTTGGATCTCATATGTT
This sequence comes from Massospora cicadina, assembly GCA_022478985.1. Lineage (NCBI taxonomy): Eukaryota > Fungi > Entomophthoromycota > Entomophthoromycetes > Entomophthorales > Entomophthoraceae > Massospora > Massospora cicadina. Next base: position 95,555 of record JAKSZP010009529.1, on the reverse strand, counting down.
ATCTTCTCCTTACCCATCGTTTGAGTGTTATCATTTTTCAGGGAGTTTTGTCCTGAACGTTAAATTAGGCTTTTTGTTTTTGGTAGTTAATTGATGATTGTTTCCTCTGCGTATAATATTAGTAATAGGCGAAGTTTGACAACCTATATATCGTTTGTGACTCCTTAAGAAGTGTCTCTTTTATTCTTTATATGTTTACAATAAGAGGTTTGAGAGTGGTATGACAGTTTAGTTTAAGGTGACAAGTCCTAGAATGTACCAATCTTATTCTAACACAACCAGATGTCATAAGGGCTTTGAAAAAGTTGTAAGCATACTTGAATAAGTCTCCCTAGGCTACTTATTGGGTTTGTGGATGCTGCAAGTGGCAAAGTAGTAGGTGGGAGAGCATGCTGAATGGTCTCTGTCAGCATCTCATTTTCAAAGAGTTGTTCATAAGAAAAGGCCCAATACTAGGGCATACCCTTGACAATGGTTCAAAGATGGTTGCTAGGACTATATCTAGAGGATGTGGTTTCTCAGGTGTTTGTCTTGTACTTTTGTAAATGAGACTCTACCAATGAGCAGGGGAGCTATTAAGTTCATATAAATCCACAAAAGTGAGTGGAAGTTTCGTCTAACATACTATATCTGGTAATATACCCAAGTCCATAGGCAATGGTCAGTTGCACATCTGTTAAAATATTTCAATAAAAAAGTCCTGGAGATGACTAGTACTAATGTGGTACCTTACTGTGGAGGCCAGGTGTTTTGAAGGCAACTGATTACTTGAAATTTCCCATGATAATTTGTTTCTTGGGAGATTATTTTCACAAGGTCCTTGAGAAGTTAGTTCTGATCAAGTCCTGCATTGGGTAGGTATATGATGAGAAATGTATAAGGGGTATTTTGATATGGATACAATAGCCAGGATGAGTTGACCACCTAGATATTTTAAAAAGTGGGCGGTAACCTGGGTATTACATACTGTGAGGGCTGCATTGGTGGACCAGATCTACTGCCTCCAAACTGTTTCTTCCATAATTGATTTTAGTATGTATTTACATGGGACTTTGGACAACTATGATATAGATTGCTCCAAACTTTCCAAAGTCGAGGACTTCTCCGCTTTTAGTCTCACAGCCCACTTGCATTGATGGACTTCATGAATATGTTTTCCATGAAGACTCATAGTTGTAGCCCTCCATGTCCCTAGGGCTTCCAATGATCGAACCTGTGGATGCAAGGTGATAGTTTTGTGTCCTTGAGCTTAAATTTTTGTGACAAGCCAAACATAGAGCCTTTAGTTTGAGGTTTTTTGTCTGGTGAGGGCGGTGGATTTGTTAAATCTTTCTATCATTCTTGCTTCACTACCTTGCAGAGGTGGTTCTTGAAGGTGTTCATTATACACTAACGTTGATCCCCTGAGAAAAGAGTTTCAGTTTATGATCTCATCTTCCAGCACTTGGGTGATCCTTGTAAGATTTGCTACATTATAGGTTGTAAGTAACAATTTGCCATGCATTTCAGCCCGCAGGTTGCTAGTAATTTCAAAACTGTTTTGTGTTTAACTTGAAGCAAAGTCATTTACTAATTTGCTAGGGGTGCCTTGTGTTTATCCTTCAGCTCTGGGTAAAGATGCTGCTGTGATGGTCTTGGTGGGATGCTTTGCATTTAGCGGGAGCTGATACTGATGATGTATGTTGGAAGGTGTCCTCAATGGGAGAGGGGGTCTTGTGAGAATGTCTTCTTTATCTTCAATTAGGAACCGTTTACAATGCCTGAAAAAGGGCAACTGGGTTTAAGCCCTGTACAGAAGTCCTCTGCGTTGGTTGAAAGGCTATTTCTGAAGAATGAGATTGTGTTTATCATATTCCCCTAAAATATGGCAGAGAGGATTTGTCTAAAGGCTTTGCAACTTTTGTATAGGTTGCTATATCATAGCATCTCGAGCTATGTGGGAGAGACAGGTATGTATAAGCTAAAAACTTTCTGGGAATTTCACAATGATTGTAATGTAGGTAATGGAATCTTATTGGCAACAGAGGGGAGGTAATTAAAGTGGGTACGACTATAAAAACCCTCTGTGTATGAGTTTATTATAAGGGACTCAGAAGTTCAACAATAGAATTAGCCCAGACTTTATCAATCCACGGTGGAGCACCAGCTTCATGGGACCTAGAGTCCGCATCAGTTTGCAGGTTGTAGAAGATTACTCGCAAGGCTTTTTAATGTGAAAGCATGTGAAAGGAGCTTGAAAGGTAACACATGGAATGTTTATAATAGTTAGTGGATTGGTTAGCTAGAGCTGCCTTGGTGATTCTCACATCAAATTAGTGGTATCCAATGCTTCATGGATGGTCTACTAGACTGGGAAGACCACCACAATGGCCATGAAGTATTAAAAATAGTATTCTGCATAATACTCCTTGGGATTAAGTTTATAGTGCAGATAACCCATATAATTGAGGGTTGATTAATGGAGAGCCAAATGTGCTTTTGTTCATCCCACCTCTTTTTTAACTCAGCGATAAAGGATGTCTCATTTTAGTCAGCTTTGGGCTGGGTGGGCATGAGCAATTAATTTCATGCTCTATTAATACCTTTAGAATTTGTTCTTGGTTGAACAGTAATTGTGGTCGCAGTGTGAGGAGGTGATGGTTTTATCTTTAAGGGGTTTCCCTTTGCTGTTGTGTCTCACTATAAGCTGTTCCAACATGGTGAGATGTGGGCGCTGTTGTCTCAACTAAAATGAGGAACACAATTAGCCTGGTGTTACCATGAGCCAATTGGAAGGTATGTTCAGGCTCTTTATTGGCCTAGTACATGTTGGTGACTTCTTTTTTTAGTACTAGACATGTTGGTGACTTCTTCTTGTATAATTATGGGGCTGCTGCTTACCAAGAGCTTTTAGTAATTAGTTTGCATGTTTGATCCATCTTTGGAGTTAATTTAGATTGCTTGTTATCTTTAAATTTTAAGTTTCAAATGTTTGTCTGATAATGGAAAACAAAAAATTATATAACCAGATTAATAGTTTCCTCAAAAGCTTTTGTATACCTTGGATTTTCTGAATTCATATTGGTGTAGTGTACCATTTTTAAGATAGTAGGTATGTGGTAAGATGTCTGTGACTTGTCTTACTCTTAAGAGCGTAAAAAACGGGCTTTAGAGGGTATATAAGGTTGGGTATGCTGACTCTTGGTGGGTGGGTTCATGTGTGGGATGTTTTCCTTCCATGCATGCAGCCACTTCTATTGAAGAGTGGGATGCAGCTCCTCTGATATATGGCCTCTAATAGGTGCTTAGATTGCTTAATTTGAAGTCAGGGGATGTGGGCCGTAGATTGAAATCACATGAGATGGTGCTTGTTTTGGTGGCAGCCATATGGGAGGAGCTGCTGCACTTGCATTGCCCTCCTGGGAGCAGGTTACCCTGAAAGATAATGAGATGGATCTATGGGAATTGTAAAATCTTTTAGCGTTACATCCTCATTTTTCCAAGTCATCAGGCTCTTTTAAGGGTATTAGAGTCATGTTAAGCTATTATTTCTGAACTTATCTTAAGTGAAGCTGAACTTCAAGATTAAAATAATTTACAAAAGTGATGCTAATTGCAAAAGTTATTTTGTGGTCAAAACACAGCCTTTCAAAAAATCAATTCTACAATTAACTTATGTGATCTTTGCATTATTTGACAGGGAGGTTATTTATAAAGCGTCCAATGAGGCACACCATAGAAAAATTCTAATCCTCTATAAACGTTTTTTCTCCTATATTGTTAGAAACTTATTCTGATTTACAGAATTTTCTGAAGAATCCCAACATAAACTCGTCGCCTAAATATCTGGTGCTTTTCCAGATTATCCTCAGAAATTCTAAGCTCTGACAATTAAATAAAGCGCCTTACAGTAGCATAGTTAACCTCTGTAAACCCCCAATGGATGAAGGAGAAAAAGTGTGAGTTTTACCAAGAGAGCTCTAGCCCTTCAGTTATTAATTGAATTAAGGGAATACTAATGAAGAGAATAAATATTTTATACTATCCATAAGCATAAATTCACAATGCTGCTATCTGAGAGACCCCTATATAACCCTATAATAAATGCATGGAAGGAACAGTATGGTCCTACGTCTTACTGGATCAACAATTCTGAAATCATTATCCTTAATACCCTAATCAAGTATACTCATTTAAATGCACCTAGATCGTTGTCCAGTACTGGAAAATAGTCAGTTTAGGTATCCATATTTACATCATCATCTAACTTCCTGATGCATGATAGAATGAGAATTGCTGCCTTAGCATTTTCTGTAATTGGCCTACCAGAGGACATTATTCTCATGGGGGTACTTTGATACCATCTTAAACAAATTTGTATACCTACCCATCAGCAGCACATGATCACCTAAAACAAAGCATCTTTAGGACATCTTGCGCTGAAGCTCCAATAGGGAGGCCCATCCACCCTCATTATATGGACTGCGTTGCATGACTAGGATCTTATATGAGCACAAATTTTAAGTTATTCTTAGAGTTGAAATGGCCATGTTTAGGTCTGCATTTGTATGACGACTATCCACCTTAATTACAAGAGAATATAACTTAGTGACAATTGACCCTCAAAATTATTATTTAACTATCATGAAGCTCTCAAGAAGGTCCTCTTAAAGGATTGATTGTCACTTCTATGCTCTTCAGTTGTGAGAAAAAGTTGAAATCAGAAATATTGGAGCTCTAGCTCTTCTTAACCCCCTACACCTTTAGGACACATAATATCGCTGGGCAATAACAAAGTATTATTTAATTTAAGAAGTTCAATCACCCTTAAATAATGTGTTGCAGCAAGAGCTAAGATAAAACAATCACAGTCAAGTTTTTAACACCAAATGTGCATAACTGCCAACCAATACCAATCATTAATGAGTGGAAGCTTGTGAGGTAGCGTAGGGGAACAATAAAAAATAACTTGAATCTCATGAACGTTGTGTTTAAAAATTAAATTGTTATCTAGTATGCACAGTGAAAACTCTACACTGTTTTCTTATAAAAAGATAAAGACTCAGCCCTAATCAAAAGAGATATAAGCTGTAAAAGTGGGACGGTTTACAATAACACATGATAAGAGATTCACATAGTAGCTCATAGTTTTGAGCCACAACCGTTTAGCACCAATGTGCAAGATCCTCAGACACCCAGACTTCCTATGGAGGGTTTAATTACTTTAGTTGAGCTTCAAGTAAGTGACATCCCGCAGCATTGGTCTCTGCTGAAGAGCTTGATCACACTGAGATCACCCCTAATTTGAAGTTCTTTGGCATTGATGGCATAAATTTAAAGTATACCAACTTACTCCAAGAATAGAGTCATCAGCACTACAAGGGCCTTTCAAGTCCCCCATGCACAATGGCACCATCATGTCAGATTCTAAGAAATCAATCAAACATCTCAAATAAAAGCAAGAACTTGAAGCTTTGGCCAACTAGCGGCCCATTACCTTGATAAACACAAACCATAAGCTGTACACTAAGCTGCTGTCCAACAGTATCATTGGTTGAGCAGCACTAAGATTAGACTAATTTTATTACGTTTCATTTCTGGATAACATTAGGATACAACTACATTGATCTCCTTGCACTCTTAGCTTAGACTCCTAATCCACCACCAGTCTTTAAGCCCTTTTATATGTAGAGAAAGAATACAATAGGGTATCTTAACTCTACATCCTTGCGTCATTTTACTGCCTAATATCCCTGCACATTCCATAACCTGGATATTATACCGGCACCAAGATCTTCATACATGGTTATTGGCCTCAACTCACTTTACAGAAACAGTAACATATGCTCAGGGTCTTCATCAAAGATCTGTTAAGCTAAAGCTATGTAAGATAGCCCTGGATATTATGATCTTCCATCTTCAGAAAATAATCAATAAAAAAGTTATTTATGAAAAGTTCCAACTAGGACGTTAGCCTTTGTAGATGTTAGTGCTATTGTAGTGAGTAGCATCAAGGATGTGTACATTATGGTTACAGGACTTATAAGTAGTAGGTCTCACATGCTTAATCTAATGCCTCCAAGACTGAAGTTATTGAATTTGGCTCCTAAATTCTACCACACTAGGGGAAATTCAATTATGGGTCCTTTAAGCATCTTGGGGTTCTCAAACACCAGATGAGGGTCTCCACTCATGATAAAGTGGATCTTGGACGCGGTCAACATGCATATTAAAAATCTAAGACGTCATAAGATCACATCAAAGGTAGAGAAATAATGAAAAAATTCTTTATCCAAAGCCTAGTTCCTTGCCCAAGTGCACTTTTTGATGCCTTTTACTAAATAATAAACTTTTTACTTCATGGCTGATATCAGGTTCCAAGTACCCACCCACAACCCTTATAGCCATCTAACATCCCTTCCTGGGAAGGAAACATGAGACTTGTTGAAACTTATGCCCAGGCTACATTAGTTAACAAAAAAGCTTTACTCCCAGTCATCTTTAGGACGCACACCCATTTTAAATTAGAATCCAGATTATGTAAAAATTAGCATCAGCAAGCTTTGGGTCTAATTCAGACTTTCTGCTTCATGGGTAAATGGTTTACTAACCATCCATGACATAGGTTGAAGCCATCATATAAGCATATTGGAATCAAGCCTTCCTAACCTTAAAAACGTGGGAGCTAGGACACTGCATGCCTTTCTTTACTGCACTTCAGGACTTGGGTGAGAGCGCGCTAACACTTTTAGCCACAGTATACATATTATTGTTCAGCATCTCATACCATTAAAATGATCACCATTGCGCCCACACTTGTTGGCATTGCTCCCTCCCCAACCAAATCAACCTCTGTCTTAACATTGGTGATGTTAGCAACCCAGCACTCACTATGATAATTTCATCAACTCTGTGGTGCATCATCCATTTCTTCACTGTACAGGGGACCGGATGAATGGACCTACCTCCCTTGCAGGGGATGCCAAAGCTGCTCTTAATAGTTAGATTTACAATACCGATGCTTCTACACTTGTTAAGGATTCCTTTCCTTTGGCCATCAACCAATAAACCCTTACTGCTGCCCCAAACAGTTACCACCCATTGTCTGACTAGATAAGTGTTCAGACTTTCCCCTGATATACCATTTCCCTTTGTGTACAGGCCCATGAGATGATCATCTGGACCCTACTTTGCTTTAAGACCCCAGGCGCCAACTATAAAGCTTTACAGGGTTGTGCACCCCTTTAAGTCCAAAAGGGTTTAAATCCCAAGGCCCTTCACTCACCCAGATCTATGAACTAGGACATACGTTGGATGAGAGATGGGTAGCCGCTACCCCTCCTTGCTTAACACACACCTTTTCCCCATCAACCCTCAACTCAAAATCATTCAAGTTTCAAAATATGCATTTTATATTAGAAATCAAGAAACTTAGTGAAGACATTGGGATAATTGAGGAGCTCTCCACCATAGTTCCCACTACCTGTCCCAACAAGGGACTCAGTTAGAATTTAACTGAGTGGGTAAACTCACCTATCAAGAAAAATCAAGCAAAAAGTCATAAAAAGCTGAAAATGGGGATCAAACCAGAAATTTCCTTTTAGAGTCATAAAATTGAATTCAGACATTTGGAAGTCAGAAAAATACCTTAAAATAGCTTGGAGAAGTTGAATGATATTATTGAGGGGAAATTAGGATTTAAAACCTTTGATTTACAATTTTAAACTAAAATCATCCCCTATCACTGTGGTTTAGCCTACCAGCTTCCCCCATCACACCATAAGACCCAGCACCCTGCTAATGGAAGAATGTTGGGTTATTTTTTTTGTTTAAGTTTTCTTTTTTATTAAATTATTTTATTAAAAAACTTTCCTTTAAGTGATTCCAATAAGTTAAATGACATATGGGCAAAAATTACATGGATTTTAACCTTTCCATCAACTCCTTAATGCGCCCACCAATAGTCCCTTAAAACCAGCGGTGCCTTGTGACCTTGGTTGCCCTTGTGGGTCTTGGCGTACCCATGAAGAAAGTCAGGTCTTTTTTTAGAACGCTGGGCTCCTAACGTCATAACTTAACCTAATAATACTAATGTGAAGTTGTTAGTTAAAAATCTATTAACCTTGAATGACTCTCTTACCAAATCAAGTCTCTTTTACCTCTTAAAAGTTCTTTATAGCTGTTTTCCACGGAATATTACTGTTAAGATCTTACTCAAGTCTTAACATCTTGTTCTACCCCAACCCAAACCATTTTGTCTCCCTCACATATCTGTAAGCACCTTGATTTATTAATTCCTTATGTTTACTCGTGTTAGGTAGCAGCTAAGGTGCTTATATTTGACAGCAAAACGAAGTCAATGTACTGTACTGGATTCCTTAGTGGAGGGGATATACTGCGCGCTCTAGGCTATGACACCATGTGCTTCTATAAGCGCAAATAGTGTCAAGGAGTATAATCACATGAAGTCGATCACTCACTGCTTGGAACTTAAATCAATCTGATGCCTACTAAACCCCCTCTCAGGGGCCTGAGGAAGCTATAATGGTCCATTTTGACCAGTATAACTTTGTGAATCTCCCTTTCTCCTTGATTTTTCGAACGCCCCTTTGGGGATGGTGGCGATTCTCATAAACCCTGCAGCTCCAGTTATTTATTCCTCTTACATCTCACTTGTCAATAAGTTGGAAGAAAAGTGTCACGTGGATTCAATCTATGAAGATATTTTAAACACGCATCCCTTAACAGACCATGATGACTCTGACTCTGCACCTCTGTCCTATGCTCAGGCAGCAGCTAATCCCACCCAGTTTATCAATAAATACGCAAAGATTTGCAAGGATTCCAAGGTTAAGAAGTTTGATTCAATCTTTTTACTTCCTTGATGAGTTGAATAAAGTTGATTATAATTACTTTATGTTCCCAATTCATATTTCAGTAGGGCAACGAAAAGTAACTGTAACTCTTTTGTGGACACTGTAAACACAGAGATTTTCATTGACCTTAAGGTGGTGCAAGCTTTTTGTAAGTTCAGGGGAACGTCCCCTGTGTGTCAATCGGGCCCTCTTCACATTTCCAAGCAAAAAGGCTCCAAAGAGGGTGGCTGTACTCCTCGTCACCCAGGGTGATCTTGCCCACGTGGTAGATGAGCGCTGGGTAACAGCTCTACCTCTTTGGATCCCTCCCCTGGTGCCCACATTCACCTCTCCTGAACTTGTACATCTGATCAGGGAAATTTATGCCAAAATTGCCAAAATGAAGTTAATTAGTCTGAAAACAAGTGGAAACAAGCCCAATGATTGGGATCCACATAGTTGAAAAGGAATGAAGATTGACCCATAGGCCAGAATCACTGACAGTTTCGATTTGGTCAACACCCCAATAATCAAAATTAACCCCCTCCCAAAATCGTCAGGGATGATCCCCAACGTGCAGGTAGCAGCATCGGACACCATCAATGATAGTTCAAAGCTCCCTTTTAGCCAATTGGGTGTTGCAGCTGATGCAACGCTATTAACCAAATGAATGGCCCAGCAACTGGGCATGGGTGGGTTGGGCATCCCAAACCCATTCCCAACCAATTAGGACCACCCCTATGTGGGGTGGCCTTGGGGAATTCCCATTGCTCATTGGGCTAGATGCCATTGAGCCAACCACCGGAAATGCAGTAGAGTCTCAATTTGGGCGTTTGAAGTTGAACTGACAGTGACTTGGCCTGCCACTGACTCCTTCAATGACAGTTCCCAGTGAACTTATCTGTCCTCATTCCCAAATAATTCGCCAGTTAGGTTGAACTTGGGGGCCTGATCCTCTTGTTTCCTATCCAATTGGCCACTATTTAATCAGTCACATTGCATTAAGAAATTTGTTAGTCAATTTTTCTTTCTTAAATCTTCCATCAAAAACCTTCACCAAAATTTAGTTTTTTATGTTGAAAAATAAACCCCCTTTTCCGCCCACACTCACACACCCCTTGGGGTTAACGGCTGTATTTTTCTGGTATTCTATTATGTGCCTGTACAAGATTATGGCTCACCAGCAGTTATTAATGAAACTCCTTTCCAATCTCATATCCGTCATACCAGCAGCAGTGCCTTTGGCATTCTGGTTTGCCATTTGGGTGCTCTGGCACCTAGGCTGGCAGGCTGGTCTAATTCTTACTTGCTGTTTGCCTGACACTTTTGACCTTGCGGTCACCTCAGGATTTACAGTCTTGGGGTATCTTGGGTCTCTATGCTCACACTTCCCCTTTATAAACCCCTGAGTTTTATGGCCCATAAAAATGAATTTGTAGCCCACTTTGTGGAGATCCCAGAGTTGCTCTACTTAATAATTTTGTGGGTAGATGGTGGCGCTGCCAGTCAGTAAATATTGACTTGGAGAGAAACATGTTAGCTTTACATCCGATGTACACTCAGGGTAAATTACCCTCCTTCCAAATTTTTAAATAGACAATGCAGTGGCAGCAACTTCATATATCTTTTCTATGGATATTGTGCCTGTGCTGCCCACTCTTCCCCTTCTCCTCGCTCTATTCAAGTCAGTTTTTGACGTGGATGGGTTAATAATCTGCTCACTCACTAAGAATTCTATCTGTATTCTAACTAATGATGAACATATTCAATATCAACTGCCATCTTTATCCCTACATGGATGAGGAAGACCAAGTAGTAAAGTTCTGGATTGAAGATATGGTAACAAAGGGGTGGATGGTTAAGAAGACCTCTCAGGTATCTTTTCCAGTTTTTTTTGCACAGAAGCCAGATAGTACTCTGAGACTGTGCATGGATTATGGACACTTGAACAATGTGACAGCCCCTGATTAATACCCACTACTTCTGGGTGCAGCAGTTCCCAGCGATTTCTAAATCCAAAGATTTCTCTAAACTTGATTTGGTGAACGCTTTCTATCAGGTGAAAGTTAAGTCTGGCTAAGAGTGGTTGATGATAATTTGTACCTGGTATGGAATATACCAATTTAAGGTTATGCCACTTGGGTTGAAGAATGCTCCAGCTATGTTCCAGCGCCACGTTGATTATGCTTTAGGGGATCTCATGTTCTACTGTGCAATCGCCTATGTGTAAGCCAACTTAATTCATTATATTAATGCAGAACAGCACGCCAAGGATTTGGTGGCTGTGGCGCCTGCACTCCAAAAAGCTGGACTGGTTGCTAAGCTCTCCAAATGCGAGCCCTATAAGGATGAGGTTCAGTTTCTGGAAACTTGATACTAAAGTATGGATATGCTATTGCACCTTCCAAATTGGAGGCTACCTGCTTCTGGCCCACTCTGGTAATGCAGAAGCAAATAGTGCGCCTTCCTAGATTCTGCCACTTTTCTTAAGAAATTCTCACCTGAAATCTTAAGATTGGCCACGCTCCTTCAGCCCCTAACTGGTAATAACGCCCCATTTATTTGGACCCCCAAATGTCAACTGGCATTTGACACAATAATGAAGTTTTTACCACACCTACAGTATTGCATCACGTGGATGTAGATAAGCCTTTTATTGTGGCTTGTGATGCCTCTGGAACCACGGTTGGGACTGTCCTTCTGAAAGAGCATGAAGGGAAGGAACACCCTGTGGCCTACTTTTTCATAAAGCTTAGCGTTACATAGCATGCATGGACCCTTTATGATAAAGAGTTGTTTATCATCTCTTGGTAATCGATGCACTGGTGGTAACTCTTGCAGGAGGCTAATCATCTTTTGATCATGAACAATGACCATAAGTCACTTGCCTATTATTACAAACCTCAAAAGGTGGCACACGGGCAGACTAGGACTCACCGTTACCTCCCAAGCTTCAACTCTAAGTATGAGTTTGTAAAGGGGGCTCCCATATTTTACCATATATCCTGAGCCATAATCCCCTAATGAGGGCCACTTTATATAAAGAGTCTAATTTTAGTCATGGTAATTACCACTGAACAGGTCATAGCTCCTATAATCCAGCTATTGTCACAGTTGCATACCACACTTCAGAACCTAAACCTAAACCCTAACTTAAACTCAAATGCAAATCCAAACCCAAGTTCCAGTTTAAGACTAAATTCAAATCCCCTGCCCCACATCTATCAGTATTCCTGATACTCTGTTGAGCTTGTGGGTGAGGTTTTTTCATCAGAGCCAGTCCATACATTAACTAAAATTACTCCATCTCATCAAGCTCTGGTATCCCCTGCCAACGGGTGTTATATCCTGGATACTGTTTTGGCAACTCAGTCCACAAACCATGAAGGCCAGGACCTCTTAGTGAAATTTGAAACTGGTACAGCCCCTTCTGGATGGTATCTCTAAAAAGGATAGGTTAATATATTTTTGAGATAAAGTTTGGGTTCCCCCTGAGCTGCATTCCCGCGTCATAATGTAACATCATGATCTCCCAACCATGGGGCGCCCTGTAGAAAAATATCGATTTAATCAAATGAGGGTATTATTATAATGAACTGATAAAGGACGTTCTCACCTGGATTGAGTAATGCTTGATCTGCGCTAGGTCCAAGTCAAATGGGGTAATGAGAAACAGACTTCTCTACCCTCTCCAACAGATTTCAGGTCCATGGACATTGTTGTCAGTGGAACTCATTGTATTTTTTCCAAAATTTCATGAATATGATGCAATCATATAGGTTGTAGACTACTCCACCAAATATGCAATCTTTATCCTCTGTTTGACAACTACTACAGCTAAGGGCATGGCACACTTGTTTGTGTCACATGTATTTGCCTTATTTGGTTCCTCAGGAAATAATCAGTGACAGGGGACCTCAGTTTACCTTGCGTTTTTGGGATGCCTTGTGTGATATGTTAAAAACTAAACCCTTGAAGATCCTATGCTTATCATACCCTTTCATATGGCAAATGGAATGTACTAACTATGCTTTGGAGCAGTATATGTAATGCTATTTGATTGCCTCTTATATACATGGGCAGTGGACCCCCCTCTGGCCCAATTTTTATACAACAACTCCATCCATCTGTCAACAGGGGTATCACCTATGTATGCTAACTTGGTAGTCAACGCTGCTTTCATCATGGGCCTCTACGTGGGTTAATATCCCAGAAGCAGATACCTTTATCACGCACATCAAGGGAGATTTACCTACAATTCCTAGGACTAGCTTCTTAAATCAATCAATGATGTCAATCAGTTTTCAGATATGAAGCAGTGTAAAGCACCTAACTGTCAATAAGGGGATTTAATAATGGTTGACACTAGAATCTGCACCTCAAGGTGCGATGCCAGAAATTAGCTTGCAAGAGGGCAGGACCATATTCTATCACCAAGGCCTTGAACAATGGCATTTTTCATATGGTATTGCCCCATCATTAAAAAATTATGCCTCATTCCACGCCTCCTAACTCTCCTTTTAAGGATAAGAAGCCAGTATAGGTTGAGCCCATCATTTGAAGAGGGAGCCCCCAAATTTGAGGTAGAAAAGATTTTGGATGCAAGGCAGTTTAAACGACAAGTATGATACCTTGTGTCATAGAAGGGATACCCAGTTTATGAGAGCAGTTGAGTCCCATCTAAGAACTGTACAGTTGTCAGGAGTTACTGAAGGAATTTTATAAGGAGAATCTAAAAGCTCCTGCGCCTGCCCCGGCTAAGGCCTCCACCCTAGCTGCCATCAAAATTCCCAACCCTCACAAGAACTATTCCTCTGAAAAGGCCCCAAAAGGGGTTGTGAGCTCTATCTGTCAAGGAGAGGGTAGCTTAGGAACCCAAGAGCCAGCTATAATGCTAAGCAGGGGTGTGCACCATTTACAACCAAAAAGGGTATAAAAACCAAAACCCTTCCCATCATCCAGATTTCTAGCCTAGGGCATACCCTGGATGTAAGATGGATATCCGCTGCCCCTCCCTGCTTATCTCACATTTTTCTCCATCAACCTTTCAACCTAAAACCATCCAAGTTTATAAAAGTTGCATGTTTATATTTAAGAAAATTAGAAATTTTTATGAAACACATTGGGAGAAATAAGAAGCTCTCCATCATAGTTCCCTTTTCTGCCCCGCAATAAGGAACTCAACCAGAAGTCAAACTGAGTGGGGAAACTTATCTAGCAAGCCAAAATCAAGCAAAAAGTTGAAAAGAAAAGGCCAAAATGGGTATTAAACTTGACTCCCAATTCCAAAAGTTGAAAAAAGTGAATTCAGACATTTGGAAATCAGAAAGATGACCTGAGAATAGCTTGGAGAAGTTGGATGATACTATCAAGGAAAAATTGGGAATTAAAACCATTAATATACAATTCAAAGTCCAAAATTATCTCCTATCACTGTGGTTTAGCCTACCAGCTTCCTCCTATCACACCATCTGACCAAACACCTTATTAATAGGAGAATGTTGGGTTATTCTTTTTATTTAAGTTTTATAAGTTTAATAAATTTTGTTGTTGTAAAAACTTTCCTGTTAATTAATTTTAATAAGATAAATGTCAGATAAGTTAATACACGGGTTGGAACCTTTTGTCAACTCCACCTCCAACGCGCCCACCCATAATCCATTAGAACCTGTTATGCCTTGTGGACTTTGGCTGCCATTGTGGGTCTTGGCGTACCCACAAAGAAAGCTAGGTCTTTCCTTAGCATGCTGGATTCCTAACATCAACTCCTATCTCCATTTTAAAAATTGATGTTAAATATGGGAGTTCCCATACTTGGTATACCACTGCAGACTTTGAGATAGCATTGAATACTTTTAACGTCATCCTAAGCCCAAAATTCTGTGCACACTTGTAAAATCTTAGGTTCTTCACTGATTGATAGTTCCAGGAGGTCAACTTCATGGATAGTTATGTGTACAATATGCGTTGTCTGATAGTAATTAATAGTTGATTGATAATAGTATGAAGATTATTATCCATTGTTGAATAAATAACCCATTATGGTCCAACTCTAGATTTGTACTTCTCCACGAAATACTCTTGATGCCATCTGTAGGGACTTCTGCCCTTATCCGCCTAACTTGATTAACACTCAGATCCAGAAGTTTATGGCCTTTCCTCTTGCAACACAAAGTCTGCAGAAATTCCCGTCTAAGTTCAGCTTCTCCTCTAAGAATCCTTGATCCTTATTCTTTATCCAACAAAAGAGTCCCCAATTATTGCACACAGCAAATATTTTCTGAGAATTAATAGAACTTAAGACAACACTGAATTCTACTAACTTAGTATCTTTATTAATGTAAATTATCAGGAAAATTTATAGAGACTAATTGGCGCTCAACCAAAGGTTGGCGCCTCAGTTATGAAACGGCAGCCATTGCCATTGAACTTCCCTTCAACGTCTCGCCAGCAATGGTCTTCCCCATCTGGTTAGATTTTTTATTGGAAATCCTCAAGACCTAAAATGAAAAAAGTTAAAAACGTGTCCCTCCCAAATTCCACTCAATCCAGCAATCCATATTTAGAGAGACATGATTAGGTAATGGAACTTGTTACCCATTATGGCAGGTCAAGAACCAAGTGATCAATTTTCTAGTTGCAGGTGTCATCACTTGCCTTGCAACTTGCTCATTAAATTTCTAATCAGTTGGTGATGAAGCCCAACCAATCCCAATTGGTACACCTAATAGTTAATCATTAATCAACTATCAGATGACCCCATTTTGTTGGTAACTCTGCCTGAAAAGATCTTAAACATTTACCTGGATTGATCCCTAGTAGATCCAAACCTGGAGAATTAATTAAATTCCCCCAATCACTATTAGCATTAAATTGGGGTCAACAAATATCAAATTCACTTGCTATTAGGAACTATCCCCTAGCGATCCATGGTGCTCTAGACAGCTGGAAAGGTGGGCAAAAATTCAAACAACACTGATAGATGAATTTGGTGCACAAAAAACCTTTCTCATTGAGACTGCTACCCCTTATCACTGCCTCAGGATCTTTGGAGCTTATCATAGTAGCTTAAACTAATATAGCATATCTCCTGTAGGTGAGACTAAACAATCAAATAGGATGGTTTAGCTTATGAGGTTGTCAGGATTCCTACCCAAATCAGAGATTCATGTGTGTCAGATGAAGGGAATTGAACCAAATCCAATTAAATAGTCAAAACTATTATTGGGGATAATACACAACAAAATTCAAGGCCTTTTGATATCAGGGATCAGCCTCAACTTGTGCAATCAAATATTATCTACCCAAAACCCCATAATATTGGGGTTCAAACCCAATCTATGAAGCGATAAAATCCTGTTTGATGGATGTGATAACATACTGCAGATTCTCCAATTGGTAATGAGTATAGATGTTGGCTTGAGACGCTTGGAGTTTTACCAAGAAAAACTTCTAATCTCCCATATTATCATGTTTCTAAGCAAATAAACTTTACTCTTATTTGCCATTTATTATATTGGCTTAAAACTCTATTCATTTGGAGAAAAAACTTTTCAGTAAATAGAAGGTAATAATAAAACCTATCACCTAGTAACTTTGGGTCTCCTGGCTTCTTAAGTACAAGTGTTTTAACACCCCCTCTGTCCCAACAAACTGGTGCTCCCTTCCAGGTTTGCCCTAAGTTCGTGGTGAAACTATTAAAATGAACGATAACAATTTGGCTTCAAATCCCTCTTTAGATCATGTACTCTCCGCCTTGGGTTCTGCTCAATTAACTCTAGGGATTTTGAACTTGGGGCATCGAAAGGTGTAATCTGTTGCACAGATTTTACACTAACCAGATTGGCCTAAACTTCTTGAGAGAGCTGTAAACTTGAAACTTGCACACCAACTAAGCGTCCTCTTTAAGAAAAATCCTGGTACTTTAGAACCTTCCCTTGACCCAACGGAGCTTATCTCAACCTCTTTCATTGCAAGCCTAACCTTACAAGGAGTCCTTTTCAAATGAGTGTCTTCAACTCTAGTGTACTCAAGACTGGTTACTTGCAGTCACTACTTTTCCCTTATTTCCAAATAAAGGGAAAAACCAGTGAAGGAAAAACTTAAGATTCTGTGAAATAGGCTATTTATTTAAGATAAAAACTTAGTATTTATTATACTAAATATTAAAAAATTGGGATGTAAATTAAATTGAGTGATAAATTGAATAGTGGATTGAGAAAATATTGTACCTTCTTCAGGAACTTCGGTGCAGTCTCTTTTTATATTGATTTCTCTCTTGGGCACTCATTTTCTCAAGTTCCTGAATTTGTGCACTGCTGCAGTGTGTGGAGCCTGCAATATCAGGGTCATTGGCTCTGTGGCTCCTGTGCGTTTTGGTGGAGTCCAAATTTTTATTAACATCAGTAAACTTAATTTCCTGGTTGCTTGATGGCACCTTTTTTCTTTTGTTTCGTTTGTTTTCCTTTTTGGTGCACCATTCTGCACCTAAATCTTTCTTTTCCTTCTCAATGTTACTCAAATGAATATTTCCTTTTTGGGAGAATAGCTCATTTAAAGTTTCTTCATCGCTCTTTTGCCTTTCTTTGATAATTATATTGTTTGACATTTTGTCTGTGACATTATTGCTATTGCAGCCAATTTGTTATGGACATATTATCAATTTTTGTGGTCAATTTGATTTGGAATATTACAATTTTGTGGCCAATTTAATTTTGGAATATTGTCATTTTTAGAGCTAGACTCATTTCAGGTTATTAATTCTCATGCTTCAATCAGAATTTCCTTGATTTTACCAGAAGTAGAGGTTTTACCAATTTTGCAATGTGCTGAATCTGCTTTAATGAACGCCTTTAAAACATGGCAAATTTAATTGCTGTGATACATGGCTTGGAGAAAAGAATGCTCACCACTGAGCAACATCAACTCAAACTCTGAGATGCAACTACCAAACTAAATATGAAATTTGGCAGTTATCATTTCTCATTGATGTGAAATTAGCTCTTTATGCCACCCATGATTGTGTAGATTCAAAGGTTTATTGATTTCACTGACCTACAAAGTCAAGTTGACGTTCTTCATCGATATGAATATTTCTGCAATACCAGATCCTCATTAGATGAAGGAGCACCCCTGGCGTCGGTTCATATTTGGCCTCTAACCCCCAAACCCCTCCCAGTGGCACATTTAAACATTCATTCAAAGAGAAGTACATCCCAGGCATAGGGGCATTTTCTCTTTTCTATTCTGTTTTTTAGCGCTATGAAAGAAGCCACCAACAATCAACAGCTCAAACACCTAAACAACTGTCTTAGTCACAAAGCTTAAGCCCTTATGATATCTCATCTTATGCATTTATGTAATTGAAATGATGCCAAGACTGCCTTGCTTTAGGAATTTGGGAGCGATCTAACTTTATCTAACCAAAAGCAGACTTTTATTGGCATAAACCTTAATTGGGGAGAAACTGTCACTGAGTTTGCTTACTAATTTATTTTAAGGCTAAAAATTAGTCGCTAGAAATTGTCCTATGTTAGATGATGTGATCACTGCCTCATTCCCAGCATTTAAAAATATGCCTAATATTATACTCTATCTTAAAGCAGTGAAGTTGAATGTGACATCTTTTCTTGTAATCAAAGAAGCCACCTTGAAAATTCCTGCCAACCTATTCCACTCCCTGGACCATCTAGTTTTGATAATAATAATTCCTGACCCTAAATGTTAAAGGTACACCTCCCGCTTCACCCAAGCCCAATTTATTCTGCACCTTTTGTAAGAAAACTAACCACACTATAATCTCTTGTCTTTTTTGAAAAATTAAGGAGGCAAAAAATCAATCAGTATGGGGCAGGAGGCTCCCTATGTTGATGGCAATCAAATGACACAGAACCCTTTTTCTAGCGCTAGATCTATGTCCAGCACCTTAGGATGTTTTGTGTTAGCTGTGCCTGCAAAAGTTGAAGTACCTCTTTCTATCTGAGAAACTAAAGATCTTCAGCTTTCTTATTTCTACATTAGCCAATAACACAAACAAGTATTGGAGGTCATATCATCCATGAAAAAACAAGCGTTAGCAAATAAACATTTATATGCATTGAAAAGCCCCAATTTTGGCTGCAGCAAATCCTCCACTTGCTCAACTACAGATACCAAACAAAAATTTATTGGCTATTATTTCTCAATTTGGCTCTTTGGTGGTTTTAGTAGTGGTCATTTTTAAGGTTGAAGTCTTGGCTATAATCAATACTGGGTCAGCGGGAAATTTTATATCTCCTTGCTTATCCAGAAAATAAAAATGGCTCCAGATTTGATTCACAAAGCTGAATATGGGATGGCAGGTAATCAGTTACCTAAGGCAATTGGGGCATATTCTGCCTTACCCTCCAATTCAGTATAACTTTTGAATACTGCCCCTACTATTGTGTTAGAAAATGATAATTACAAGCTGGTTTGGAGTCCAATTAATGCAGGAGTTTAACTACATTATCAACCATATAGAAAAATACCCTTTGATATTAGGGTGTTGGATTTAGTTAACATTTAAACTCCCAGTCAAAAGTGAAGGAGCCCCAAAAAATGAATATGCCTCTTTGAATATCCCTCATCCATTTGTAAAGGCAAGTATCAAGTCTTAGGAGTAAAACTAAGTTACCTCCTGAGGCTGTGCATACCAAAGATGGGATCCCTCTATATGCCCCCTGTCAGAATTTTAACCAGATGGAATCCTCTAACTATTAATCGTTATTTGGGATGATATGGACAATCCCAGCGGAATGGCTTATTGACTGAATTTCATGATATTTGCTATAATTGCTAGATAGTTGCTTCCCAAATTGGGTTGAGCCAAATCAAAGTATTCCACCAAGTTTGGAAGATAGGATTGAGTGGAGCCAATTGCTGGTCCAAATTGGTATAAGGATCACCAGTGACTTATATCCAAGGATGATCTACTTGGATTGACTATTTGATGTCAGTGGATCTGACAATTATGAGTTCAAGGAAGCTGAGGTTGTTTCTGGCGCCTCATTTATTATAATCAATTATTGCCTAAATAAGGAGATTCCTAGATCAATTGACTGAGATGAGTTGAGATAAGATGTCAAGATGCCAAAATATTCTGTCAAACCAAAGCAACTGAAGCTGTTTCCAGCACATTATTATCAACTTGAAGGTCAACTCCAAATTTGACATTTATTTATATTAATTAATTATATGGCTCACTAGCAACCTAAGGCTGAGGATGAGTTGAAACTAGTATTCAGACATTGGGAAGGATGAGGCAAGAGGGTTGACGCCAGGGAAGAGAATAGCATAGTGGAAGTATGAAATGAGTGGTTGGCTGAAAGAATCAGTGGAAGAGCTGATAGGTCACCAATGGGCACATTAGCCCTTTTGTAAATAGTATAAATACCTGGTGCTTCCCTTTCAATAAATATCCTCCTTTGCCTAGGCTACCTTTTGTTATAGGTTTACATTTATTTCGTTGAGTAGGGATTAGAAGGTGGATCCCCAAATGGCGTGGGTGACACGCCAAGAGGTCAGTTGGAAATGCTGGCCCCATGTTTATGTTAAAACGGAAAGGGCTGACCAGTCTTCATACTGGTTGGCCTGCCAACTAGTAGAGTATATAGTTGATTTTCTGACACCCCCCATCCTATTAGGATACCTTCTGGCTCACAGATTACTGTGGATATGGAGATAAAGATTCACATCCCTCCTAATCAAGTTTTGGAGCTAAGTGGACTACCAAACCCTTTAATCAAAGAATAGTTGACCTGCCCTGGGATTTTGGATCCCGCCTACAAGAAATCTATCTCTAATTTATTAGGGAACCTAATGAATCAAACCCTCCAGTCCCTTGGTATGCCCCTATTGCTTATATAAAACTATGTCCCATTATAAAGATTGCCAACGTGAGTTGTTTTGGCTCTTTACTTGATTTAGGGTTTGATCCTCTATACACTAGCTCTGGTCAAAAGTAAAGCTGGAGATAATTTACCCCTAACAAACGCCAGAATGTTGAAGACCTCCTTGAGGAGTATTACAATATCTTTTCCTTGAGACCATGTGACTACAGAAAAATGTTGGGGGTAATTCACCAAGTTGAAATCAAGGCTCACCTTCCATTTAAATCTCATCCATACAGAAAATCTAAAGTGAGGAAGCCCAAGTGGCCCTAGAGTTACAGAAACTTTTGAAAGCAGGATTACTTGTGCCCTCTAAAAGCTCATGGGCTTCCCAGCTCTAATTAAATTAGAAAAAATATGGTGGCCACCATTTTGTCATGGATTATCCCAGACTCAATTCTATTACAAGAAGAGATAGCTATACATTGCTGCATATAGATGATTCCTTACGTTTAATGTCAGGTTCCCACTATTTTTCAGCTATGGATCTTGCCAGTGAGTACTGGCAAATCAATTTTTCACCTGAAGATTGTGAAAAATTTGCCCTCATTATTATTAAGCAAAGGACGTTTTGAGCCCACTCAAATGCTGCAGGGGTTATGTAACGCCCCTGCCACCTTCCAATGCGCCATGGATGGACTTTTAGGTGATTTAAAAATCTCCTGTAAGATAGTCTATATTAACGATATTACCATTTTTCAAAAACCTTTAACGAGCACATAGCTCATCTCTGGCAAGATTTACAGCGGTTATGGCAAGCTTTGCTAAAGCTAAAGATGTCAAAATGCTCATTCTTTCAGAGAAAAATGGAACTTTTGGGCCATAAGGTAAGCAAAGCTTGAATATCTCTGATGGATGATAAGGTTAGGGCCATTTCTAAGATGTCCCAATAAATCTCTACATGATGTACATGTATTTTTAGGGATGGTGGAATATTATCACCAGTTTATTCCCCACTTTTACAACACCTCCAAGCCCTTAGTATATTTATTGAAGAAGAGTATACACTTCCAATGGAAAGAAGAGCAACATCAGGCCTACAACCTATTATGCATAGCCCTCCCCCACTCCCCAGTACTTATACATTCCAATTTTGATAAACCCTTTCTCCTTTTTATCAATTCTAGTGATATAACCATAAGAAGTTATACTATTTTGGCATAACAAAAACTTGGTGGATCATCCCATCGCCTATTATAGTAAGACCCTAACCAGAGCTAAATGCAACTATAGCATTATGGAACGCAAAGGCTTAATGGTACTAATGGCTATTAAGCATTTTTGACCTTATCTTTATGGAAAACATTTTATCATAATTACCAATTATGCTTCCTTGTGATAGCTACAGCAAATGAAGGATCCTAACAGGAGGTTAGCCTGATGAGCGTTAAAACTTCAAAGCTATAATTTTTCCATCATTCATTGATCAGGACTTATACACCAAAACGCAAATTGCCTATCCAGGCTCCCCATAATAACTTTAACTGACCCTGAGAGAGATCAACTCTATAATCTTTTAATGCAACCACATTTATGGAAAGATGAACCCCCAGCCCTTCAAAAAGGATTATCAAAAAGATTGGCAAATATCTAAGTTAAAAATGGCCAGTTATACAAACTCATTAACATTAATGGTTGCCTTACCTATGACCTTTGGCTCAAAACTGACATTATATTGGAGGGACATCTTCAAGTTGGCCACAGGGTAATTTGGAAAACTTACCAGTGGCTCAAGTCTCGATGTTACTGGGGATAAATGCTTGTCTCAATCCAGGATTTGTTAGTTTCCAGCCTGGTATGTAAATTTAAGCTGGACTTAATCCATGGCCTAAACATCCAGTGGTTCCACCCTGTAAACCCTTCCATACTATTAGTATTGATGTTGTAGGACCCCTCCCTCAAGCCTCTGATAGTCATCAGTTTCTCTTAGCCTTGGATCATTTAACTTAGTGGATTAAAGCTTTGTCATTACCATCCACTTTGGCAAAAGTTACTGCCACATTCTTATATAATTAGATTATCACCCAGCATGGGTTCCCTAACATAATTCTCTCTGATATCAGTCAAATTTTTAATCATTGCTGGTGAATTATTTAGCTGAGCTTATGGGATCCACTCAGATCTTTTCCACTCTATACCATCCTGCAACCAAAGGAATGGTAGAACAGGTGAATGGTACCCTAACTTCAACTCTCCAGCAAATGGCCACAAATGACACTCTCCATTGGCCATTATATGCCTAGTACAATTATGACCTATAGAATAAGCCATCAATGCATTATTAAGATGTCTCACATTCAAGCGTTGTATGGAAGAAATCCCCAGCTGCCCTTAAAGGTGCAGGATATGTTAGATCAAGCTTTTAAAAGCCCCTGAAGTTATTATGCAAAGCATTTCCAATGAGATTATCTGACTTCAGTTTTGGCTTCCAAAAACTTAGCAGCTAGCACAAATAGAGAAACTAATCCATTAAATGACAAACATTCACTCTGCAAACCTTCCAACTGAGTAACTTAGTCAGTTTTCTATCATCATCAGTCTGGAGGTTGCAATAAAAAATTAGGGACCAACTTGTTGAGGTTCTACAAAGTTATTTATAAACAAGGTAATGAACACTCAGTTGTAAAGTTTCTCAGGGCACCATGGTAAATTGTGTACTCAGTCAATTTCTCTGGCCATTTTCTCCTGCGCTAAGATCTAGAGGGCGCGTTGTCAGGATTCCTACACAAATCTGAGATTTTTGTGTCAGATGAAGGGAATCAAACCCAATCTGATAAAATAGACAAATCTATTATCAGGATATTCCTGACTAAATTCAAGGCCTTTTGATATCAGGGATCAACCCCAACTTGTGCAATCAATTATTACCTACCTGAAACCCCTTACATCAGGGTTCAAACCCAATCTATGTGGTAATCAAATTTTGTTTTACATATGTGACCAACATGCCACAGAATCCCCAATTGGTAATGAGTATAGATCTTGGCTCAAAACGCTTGGAGATTTACCAAGAAAAAACTCCCAATATCCCATATAGTCATGTTTCTAAGCAAATAAACTTTACTCACTTTTTGCCATTATTATATTGGCCCAAAACTTTATTCATTTAGAGAAGTAAAACTTCTTAATAAAGAAATGATAAAACTAAAACCTATTACCCAAGAACTCCAAGTCTCATGGCCTTTTAAATAAAGGACAAGTGGTGTAACACCCCCTCTGTCCTGACAGAGGTGATGACTGTACAATCTGTTATGAAGGAATGCATATGTTCTAGTAACAAAGCTAAACATTAAATAAGAATGCTATAGAGTTGGATTAGAATATCTGCCATTGATTTCAGGTGCTCTATGATCCAAATACCTGGAAGTTAAAAGATATGATGGCTTTTATAGGATTTTTGCCAGTTCCCTCTTCAAATAATAATCATAGTAGTGCTCCATATTATAAGAAATCAAATCTGAAGCTTAGTTAGTATCCATATAGTAAGTTTGTTTGCTCCAAAAAAGTTTTGGAATATTATTGTCCAGTGTTATAGCTTAATTGCTTAGCTATCACAGTAAAACAAGAGTCATAATCATCACCTTTATTTAAAAGCTTGGTACTGGTTATAAACCAGCTGTGCTCTGTGCATTCAGTATTCTACTAGAGAGTTGTAAACTCATATTAAAATAACCTATATTCACATAGCTTGTAAGTCAAAACTAGGTTTTGGTTAATTTGTTATTTCAATCATATTATTTTATAACAAATATTGTATTTAGTAGAGTATACTATCAACACTTTATCTAAATCATTATTCTCATAGTTATTATTATATGATTCAAGTTATGGATAGTTATAATATAACAACATAAATTAAGTCATATGATAGGTATATGATAGTGAATAAGATACAATGAGGACAACGTGAATGTAAAGTGATTATCATAAAGATGCTGCGCAGAATATTCTCATCAGATTACCTCAAATGATAATATTATCTTATATTATATCTCAGATTTTTAATAAGATATAAGGTTCACACATCTTTAGTTAGACCAAAAGATTCATATAGTAGAAGTAAATGATCTATAAACCTAATTTAGATTAAGCATAGAACATGATATAATGTTTGATAAGGTTTGAGGTTGATAGAAGTGACTACTATATGATAAAACCGTATAATTAGCTATCTTACAATGGTTTTACTACTGTTGCTTATGTATAATCTAAAGTTTGTTGATACTTTGCTTCTGATTAAATAATAATCGTGATTACTTTTTTGATATAAAAGGTTTTAAGTCAATAATTGAAATAGATTTAAAGGTCTTAGCAAGATAAAAATAGGGCCTACTTAAATGTATGTAACATAAGTCTAGCTAAAAGCTTGAACTTTTATCAGTATTTTCTTAGGTTTAAAAAATTAGAAAGGCTTTAATTTTAAAGCCATCGTGTAATTCTCAATAAATATCATTCTTGGGGTTAACTAGCTTTCAAGAAATTGGATAAAGGTGTCTTTTCTAGCCTATGGAATGGTTGCACTAGCCTTGCAGACGTGTAGCACTTTTTAAATCCAGCACATAATGTCACATTTGCAATAACTCTAATTAAATGCTATAATAAACTGGGTTAATACATCTGGTTTCTTATAATTGTAAGTTTAGATTGTTTAAGAGTATCAGTCGTCAGAGACTTTAATATTTTATATCTGTTGCTCATATTTTTAGATAGATCACTACCTAATAGCATGCTTATCTAAGGGCAGACAACGTGTGAATATAAGATAAGCCGGGCACAAAAACCTTGATTGGGATGTGGCTAGCAAGCTTATGATAAAACTAAACGGTTATAGAAAACCTACCAAGAGTAGAAATGAAATCCAATTTAAACATTGTCAGCTCTTTAGAAAGCTATTACTAGATTACCCAAACTTCTTCAACTATATGTTTCTTTAATAATAGTCCATCTCATATATGAGGCTAAGCATAAGCAAATCGAAATCTTTCATACCAACTCATCTCAAAGGTGCAAAGTCAGGCCATACCATGCTCGGTGATGTATAACACCTGTATAAAGGATTATTGGAAACCATTGTTTATCCAATTATACTTGAGAAGGATTTCTATTTAATCGCGTAGTAATAAAAGTTAGGTTATTTCATAGAACATGACGTACTGCCTATCAAGGTTTGACTTTTAATGTTACGATCTACTTTTAACTTAGTTCGTAGGCCAAATTGTATACACCTTTTAAACTTTGGCTAAAGTTGTAGTCCAAAGATAGATTTTTGGGTGCGAATCAAAGCTAGATGGTATAAATCTGAACCGAAGGGTAAATTTCAAGTACCGTCGTTAGTAAAGGAGCTTAGGCGAAACGCATATATGAAAAATTCCAACCCCGGTATTATTATAGAACAGATTTGTATACACGCAACTCAAACGTAACATCTATTATTGTATGATGGGGCAGACATCACCAAACGATCTACAGTATGAACGCGAGCCTCGTGTATAAATTGGGCGCGGCAACGAAGAAGCCGCCTACACCTTCTTGACGATCTGAACAACATCCTCATCGCACAAGATGTGCTCCTTGCCCACCTTCTGAGGATTGTGCTTGACAGACGTGCCCCAAACCTGGGCGCTTTATGGTTAGAGTCCAACCGCTTAGTGACTTACTATTTGAACTGGTCAAGCAGGGATTTGTGAATGGCACAACAGAAGTCTTCAACCGAAGAGGAACCCTGGCGCATGACAATGGGCTCACTGTAATCGGGGAGACGGCCCTTTGGCTTGGTATAGATCCGCACCAGCTTAAGCTCGTCCCACATCTTGGCCAGGAGCTCATCGAAATTCCACTCATGGTGGGCCGAGATAGGAACAGCGTGGGGGATCTTATAAATAAGATCCAGTTCCTCGATCGAGATCTGGTCGATTTTGTTGAGAACGTAAACCGCAGGCATCTTGATGCGGTTGCCCTCCACAACGTCGATCAGATCATCGGCCGTCGCATCACATTTGAAGGTCACATCGGCGTTGTGAATACGGTATTCGGAAAGGATGGCCTTGACGCCATCGGGCTCAAGATGAGTCAGGGGTACTGTGCTCGTCATATTAATGCCACCCTTCTCCTTCTTGCGAAAGTAAATGTTGGGCGGCTCTTTATTGAGACGGATGCCAAAGCCCTCTAATTCACGTTCAATGATACCTTTATCGGTCAGCGGTTTAAGCACATCAAGAACTAGGAAGATCAAAGAGCACGTCCGCGCCACGGCAATAACCTGCCTTCCCCGCCCCTTGCCATCCTTGGCCCCCTCCAGGATACCCGGTAGATCGAGGATCTAAAAATTCAGTAACACAAAGCCAGATGTATAACCTGAATCTTGGCGCCTTTGTACTGAATAATCCCAGGGACGGTTGTGAGAGTCGTAAACTCGTAGGCCGCCACTTCCGAATGGGTTCCAGTAAGCTTGGACATGAGCGTTGACTTTCCAACTGACGGGAAGCCAATGAACCCCACTCTGGCCACACCAGTTTTTGCCACGTCAAACCCAACTGGTAGGTCAGCTTGAATAATTTAGGCAATTACCCCCCTCGCCGCCACCTCCACCCTTGGGCGTCAGCAGCTCACGCCTTAGTTTCGCCAGCTTGGCCTTTAAGATACCCAGATGGAAAGAAGTGGCTTTATTTTTCTGGGTTCGAGCCATTTCGTTCTCGATCTCCTTGATCTTTTCTACCACCGACATGATTTAAGGATAACTCTAAATAGGTTAGACTGATGAAGATACACATTCTGATCTTAAAACACCAATAAATTGGTTACGAGTTCACAAAGCTGAACATTGATTCATGCCTAAATTTTTGCGCTGCCCACCTTAGCTAACTAAAGATAAAAGTAGCGTCATTCTGAAACCCCGATAGGATAGACGATCCAAAATGTAACCTCTACCCGATATTTAAAATATGTGAATTATGGAATTTTGCTAACGTTACTTCTAATTATACTTTTAAACCCCACCATATTTTTACCGGTATAGCTACATCAAGACAAAAACTAATATTGAAATAGAAGGGTTGCCCGGTTTAAAATGACAGGCGGTGACAAAATAGAAAAATAACCGGTCCAGTCAGGGATGGGGAAGGGTATACGAAACTTGACGCGTTGGCTAAAAGATAAGTCGCATGCAAGGATATAGCTCATTTTCGTATTAAAAAGTGAAAAGCCGCGTATCTAGACAGCAGCAAAAAAACAACCCAGCTTTTAAAAGTGGCGCTACAAGTTAAGCAACTACTTGATACGCTGACTGCACGGATAGGGATATGTTCAAATGGCAAGTTGATATTAAATCAAATAGCAAAAGAAAATTCCCCTCAAAAAATTATTTATCATATACTTGAAAACTGTAAGGAAGCCCAAGTTGACACTTGGCGTAATAATGTACAAACCTATATTTAACGGAATGTGGGTAGATACTAGCCAACTACGAACTTCAATCTCAAAAACATTTAATATTTTTATACTGTACAGAGCTATAAAAATCAAACGTTCTAAAGTCGTTGGCTTACAGTAGCGAAAGTATGAAACCTTATTTAAGTTTGTATAGATTCTCAGTTGCGATCAAAATTCCGAACCAAAGTAATTTGGAATTCGAAGTTTACAGTTAGATATAGCCTTCAGACTGCTGATACTTTATTGGGGCAATTTAAAAATACATTTTTGTATTTATTAACCTAAAAATTATAAAACTGAAATGATCATTTTGGCTATCAGATAAAGACCCTAATTTCAAGTATCCAATTTCTATTTATCTGTTTAAACAATCACTTATGATCCAATCTAACATTATCAAAAACTAACTTGGCTGATAAATTTTTAATACTTGATGGTTAATTTCAAGGTTGGCTGGCATAACCACGGCAATATATTAGTAAAAACCCCAAACTGTTGTAATAATTGATCTCAAAGTACAAGACATTTTTATAAAAAAAAATTCATAGTGTATGGTATAAATAAGATACATATATAGGCATAAAAATAAATTAGATATTATATAATGATAGCTATAGTAATTTCTGCAATCAATAAAATAGAAGCTATAGTTGTGATACTTATATTTAATGCATTAAAAATAATTATTCAAGTAAGGATAGTATTCTATTATTAATAATGGTATATCTATCAGATGTAAGCTTTGGTAAACTTATGTAAAGATATACCTACATATTTTTGTACCATCACAAATTCTTACATTACTAAATCAAGCCCCACCTCATATTAAATATATGTGTGTATATATGCCAATTAGACTTTTAACAACTCTTGGACATGATGAATAAAGTTTCATCTATAGGTTTAGTGAATTATATATTTTATTATATTTAAAAAAAATTTATTTTATAATTTTGGTAAATATTTTAAGTTTATAAAAATAAGATAAAACAACTATAAAACATTATAAGGTAGGACCATCTAGTACTAAAAAAAAAACATTATAAGGTGGATTGACCTAGGACAAGTATACTATGCAGAGTTCTGTCCAAGGATTTAAACTCTTGCACTTAGGGGTGATAGCAGGAATAATTTCCATTAAGCTAAGTATCCTTTAAAAAATTTTAGGGAAAAATGAGCTGCCTTCAAAAAAGCAAAAAAAAGTATGAAATAATTGATAAAAGTATGAATCTATATAAATAAAAATATAAACATTCATTTTTAAAATCTAAAATCTCTGAGAAGTTCTTCGATTGTTTTGAAATTTTGACACAGCTTTGCATTCAAATACACACATGTTTTTATATACCTATTATATAGATGTCACACCTGTGACAGGTAAAACATGCTTTTTTTGAAAAAGAGCACCATCTGTCAGATGTAACAGCAACACATGCAATACTAAACATCGCTCATGCCAGACAGCGTACTTCTTGACGGCACGTTTAATTATTTTGTTTGACATTGCGTTGGAATTAAGCTGTCATTTACCATAGTGTTTAATTTATAAGTATAGTTTATTTTTTTTAGTTTTTTATTTTAATTTTAACTGTTTTTCTTATTTTTAGTGCAACTGTGGTGGAATTGAGCTGTGTTAATTAATTTTTAATAATTGAAAATTATCTCATGAAATTGACCTGTTTAGAGTGATTTATTCAAGTGGCGTAATATTTTGTTCTCATTGCATCGGAATTGAGTTTGTCCATTAATCTGTATTTAATTGAAATATTTTGTTAATATTTTTCTTTTTTTTAAGTTCATGTTTTTCACTCTTTTGATACTTTGCGATTTTATATATTTTGTTATAACTTTCTTTCTTCTTTTTCAGTTAATCATTATGCTTTAGTTTAGAAAAATAATATCTTGCATAAGATCAAACTTAGGTCATCATATTCACAGAGTGGAAGCAGGGCAATGAGTAGTTGAAAATCAAACTGAGGAAGAATTGGCATCAGCAAATGAGTGAAACAGAAATAATGGCTCAAACATGCTAATGAAGCAGCAGAGCGATGTGCAGACAGATATGAGGATGCACAGTTCTGAGCATGGTAATCACATTCTGCGGCATCAGATCTGCTTTGTTATTAATAGAATGAATGACAGTCTGAGAGTGGCTGAAAGATGTCAACAAGAAACAGCAGATAATCATCAAACATGACTCCATGCTCAGCAATCGTGCAATTACAATTGCATTATATTCTGATACAACCCAGCTGATAATTTTAGTTTGGGCTGACATGTTCTCATTAGCATGATGACTGAAGTGTGTCCTCATTGCAAGGCTCTAAAATTTTATGAAGAAACAAAAGTAATGTGTTGTGCCACCAAAAAAATAAAATTCCTCAACTTGGAGAACTACCAGAGCCATCAAAAACTTTACTTGCCATATATACTGCTGAATCAAAGCATTTCCTATCTAACATCAGAAAATACAACTCATGCTTCCAAATGATGTCATTCAAAGAAGAAACTGTAACAGCTCAATTAATACCAACTTTTAAAGTAAAAGGATAAATTTATCATAAATCTGTCTCCCTGCTTCTGTTCCAAGATGGTCAACATAAATTCCTACAAATGTGTAATTGGTATGGAATAATGAATTGAATGCATGCTGCAGAACTTCTTCTGGAATAAAAAGGTCCATTATTTTCTAACTGCAAGAGCTTCTTCATGAAAAAACAATTTAGTAAATTTATTTAAACAGCAATTGACATAATGCTATCTGATACATACAAGATTGTTATTCATGTGACAAAATGCCTGCTAGAGGACATGTGTGAAGATTCAATGCTCCAACTATAGACAAAGTAACAATTGGTATAGGTGGAGATCAACTCTGATCTAGAGATATTGTTCTTCAATAAAGAAATGATCAATTTACAAAAGTTACACAAACTCAATAATACTATGATACCCTGCATTATCCAATCATTTTTTGGGATGGTGCCAATGGATATCACTTCAATATTGAGAAAATTAATCCAGTCAGTAGCAAAGAAAAAAAAATAAAAAATCTATCACAATAAAATATTATTTATAACAATCAATGATTTGAGAGAATAAAGAAAATCATATTTTGAACTGTCATCAATTGTTTTACCAGTATATCTATAATTTTAATAATTTTATTTGAGGTAGCTGACCTTGGGACAAATATACCGTACTGATAGAAGGGTTAGGAGTAGAAAGCAAAAATATAGGAGTGGAGGATAAAACCCAAGTACTGGGAAGTAAACCCTTCCTGTGCATGTTCTGATAGGCAGGATTACATGATCTAACTTCAATGAGTCACTTGGTTGGACCAAGGCATGGTGCACGAATCCACATGTATTAATATCCTCTTGGCACAGAAATGTAATTTCTGCCACAATGGGTTTGGAACCCACAATGTGAGGGGCAATAGTGGGACACCCATCCCAACTATGCCATACCCCCTTGTTTCACCAATGTATCAGATATGTAAAAAATCAAAACAAATATTTGATATTCATCCATTTGAATCAGACCAAACTTTGCTCTGAAGAATACGCTTATTTGTGAGATGCAATTGTAGATGACAGCAATACTAATAACATTGGAAAACTAATGATTTTGCCATCTTTATATACAGGCAGTGCATATCATATGCATGCGTATGCTCAAGATACAATTGCATATGTTTGTCACTATAGGCATCCAGACCTATTCATTAAATTCATATGCAATTCAGCTTGGGATAATATACAACAGCTCTTACTTCCTGGGCAATTGCCAGTGGATAGGCATGATATCACAGCAAATGTTTTCAAACAGAAGTTGTAATTGCTGATAGATTTCATGGTAAAACATGAAGTGTTTGGGTCTTTGCACTGCTGGATGTACTCAGTGGGATGGCAAAAGAGAGGTTTGCTACAAGCACATATACTAGTCTGGCTCTATAATAAAACACTTTAAATGAAATTGATAATGTAATATATATGCTGAAATACCCAATGTTAACATTGATAAGGATTTTTATGAAGTTATGATAAAATATGATACATGCACCTTGCAGCACACTTAATCCAAATTCACCATATATTATAGACAGAAAAATGCTCTCAGTGATATCCTTAAGCATTAGTATCCAACACAGTTACAGGAAATAATGTATATTCTTTATACAGAAGAAGATCAACAGAATATGGCAATAAACTAGCAACCATACAAGTACAAAATGGTGACATTGAAGTAGACAACTGGTGGGTTGTTCCATATTTGGCTTTGTACCAAAAACATACAAAGTGCACATAGATATAAAATACTGTAACTCAGGTAAATTGGTCAAATACATTTATAAGTATGTGAATAAAGGCAGTGACATGGCATTTTTTGGTGCACAATCAGAAATAATTGATATAAATGTGGTCATACATTTTGATGAAATCATAAAGTATCAGGCTAGAAAATACATAAGCACCAATTAGCTATATGGAGAATTCTTTTCTTTTCCATAAATGAATGAAGTACAGATGTTGTTCACTTAGCTTTACATCTAGAAAATGGATGGCACATTTATTTCACAGCTGCAAATGTTCAACAAATAGGCCTGAATCCACCAGCTACAACATTAACTGCTTTCTTAACATTATATTAAAATGACGCATCTGCAAAAACACTGCTATATTCAAAAGTGACTATGTATTACACATGGAATGCGAGTAGAAAATCATTTGAATGATGAAAACAGGCAAATGAGTCATTGGAAAACCTGGCATATTCAAAGAAACTACAATAGGCAGACTGAACTCCATGCATTCCAATCAAGTTGAGTGCTTCTTTCTTTGCATGCTGTTGGTAAATGTGCCCAGTCCAACATCTTTCCAGAAATTGAAAATTTTCAACAGTGTTACACATACCACTTTCTGCAGTGCATGTAAAGCTCTGAATTTATTGGAAAATAACTGACACTGAAAATATGCATTGATGACTCATGCAACATGACACATCTAAATCAAATTTGTACATTGTTTGAAACCATATTGACCCCCTAATCTCCTTTCTCTTCAACAGAGTTATGGGAGAAATAAATTGCACATAGCTGAAGGTATTTTCCATCAAATATGTAAGGAAAATTCAAATATGAACACAGATTTCACAGCACAAATCTACAACAAAGTTTTGATATTGATTGAAGATTTGTGCTTAGAAATTGCAAACAAAGTTCTCAATCAATTGAGAATGCAATCACAAAATCAATCTGCTGCTGCTTCATTCAATGAAAAATTGCATCTTGAACAAAATTATAACACAGGTGATCTTTTGTCATATGTAGAATTAGATATTTCTAAGCTAACGGTTGAGCAAAAAGAAATTTATGATCAAATAATGCAAACTGTCAATAACAGTGTTGAGGAAATCTTCTTATTAGATGCGCCAAGAGGAACTATTAAAATTATCCTAATTAGATTGATTATGGCAGAATATGATCAGAATTACATAGCCTTAGCTCTTGCATCATCCAAAAAGCTGTGACATTGCTGCCAGTCAGAAGAACTGCTCATTTTACTTTGAAATTGCAATGAACATGCAATTCATTGGAACTCCAACGTGCAAAATTTACAAGCATCTGGTATGGGAAAATATTGCCAAAAAGCAATATTTATTGTTTGGGATTAATGCATAATGGCACACAAAACTCACTTTAGGCTCTTGATCAATAATTGCAAGATTTGCGTGGAAACATAAGACAATTTAGTATGCATTAGTATTGCTTGCAAAAGATTTCAGGCAAACTTTACCTATAATTCCTCAATCACACCAGTGGACAAAATAAATGATTGCCTGAAGTACTCTACTTTGTGGTGACACATAAAGACATTAAAATTAACTACACATATTCATGTCCAGCTGCAAAAAAAGATCAGATAAGATAATCTCACATCAAATGCTAAAAATTGGAAATGGAAAGGTGCTGGTTAATCTTATCTTAAGACAAATTTTATTGCCTCATAACTTCTGCAATTTAGTGACAGTAAAAGAAGAACTAACTTTAAAAGTATTTCCCAATATTCAAATTAATTATAAGGATCACAATTGGCTGATTGTTAAACTTATGGATCTTGGCACTTGACTTCCTTTTTTGGGTTGAGTACCAATTGGTAAAATTGGGGACTTGATTTTCCATTATGAGTAATAACTTGCTTCAGCTCCCTTTTATCAACTTGCACAGAGATTCTTATGTATGCGCTGTTTTGTTTTGATTATAACATAATGAGCAATAATAGTATAAAGACTACTATTTGTGTTAAGATGATATCCTGAATATTGATTAGGTCCAACGCCAACCTGGTGCTTTTTTTAATTTCTTCTAAATGGTAGGGACTTCTTCCCTATCCGTCTGGTAGAACTTAGCCTAGGGTAAGGTTCAGAGGTTCTTCTTCCTTCTTGTCTCACCAAGTCTGCAGAGACAGCAATAACTAGGCAAAGGATCTTCTGGTTCTTCCTTCTAATCACAAGAGCAAACAGCATAATTATATAAATATTAATTTATAAATATCTTTCTACTTGTTTATCTGCTTTATTATAAAAAGTCAAGGGCTTTATAGGGAATTTAGTGCACACCTCATTGCTTGACACCCCATTTTAGAACAGCAGTCATTATCAAGAATTGACCCCCCAGAGTCACATGAAACAATAATCTTTCTCATTGAATATACTCAGGTCCTTTTCCCTCCTTGATTGTGACCTCTTCTAAGTTGAAATGATAATATGTATCAATGTCTTTGCTCAACTCCCATTGAATTTACCCTTATCTGGTAATAACCTGCTTAGTTAATGGGACTCTTATCTATAAATAGCAGATTGCATTACAGAAAAGTTTAACTTAAAATTTTGCTATAATGACAGGTGGTATCACTTGCCAGCAACTTAAAATCCCTTAGTTGATTGGTAATTAGACCCGATTGAATCCTACAAGTCAATTAAGTTATTGATAATTAAATTGACTCCCTAATCACTTGCTTATTGTTGGGGATCATCCCCATTAAAATACTCATCAATATGGTGTATCATAATCTTGCAGATTAGTAGATATTTGATAGAGTATTTCTCCAAACAATAGTTATCATATAAGTAATTGATAACTTCAACATCCACTAGTGGAATAGATCCCCTAGTTGACCAGCAGATTAATTGTAATTGATGAAGCTGGTTATTATGGGCAAAAATCTCAACGCATCCCCCTTCTTGAAAAAACTACCCAGTAATAAAGAATTTCTGGGGACATATGCTGCATAGTTTCAGACTGAGTCCACCATCATGGTTTAACTTTGGAGTGCTCTTGGTCCAACTCCATTCCTTGCTCAATGTGTATGAGCTTAGTCCTTCTTTTTTTACATTTCCATTCCATGTCCTCCTCAGTGCTACCTCTGTAGAGCATGATTACCATGTCCACATTCTGTGCCAGCCCAGTTTGGGTGTTCTTGCCAATAAAAAGGTCTTTAAAACCTGTTTTCCCCAAATCAGGTTATGCAAAACCTTGTTGTTTAAAGGATATTATTGGGTATCTTCTCTGATTCCTTGTTATCTTTATTTTCCCAGGCTGGGATTTATTTCTTAAGGGACTACTCCCATCAAATCTAGTTTCAACCTGTCCTGATTCTACCAATATGTGTTGCTTCTTTCAACGCCTTAGGACTACTCATTGTGGACCCAGTTTCAACCCAAACTGGTCCTACCAATAACATAAGGGGACATCACCAGATGCTTTTTGATGATGAAAAAATATACTTTGGATTTTATATTTCTTTTGCTTTTTATTCTTTTTATATACCTTTTCTACATTATTTTTTAATCTTATTTTAATTTTAGAATTTTTTCCTTATGTTATTTTTTGCAATGAACTTAAAATTTTTATTAGGTTCAGAAGTCCATCTTTTTGTTTACCCTATTCTGGTTCAGCAGTTCATCTTTTGAACTTAACCAGCTATAATGGTTCAGAGGTCTTTTTAAGTTTTAACCACCTATCAGGGTTCAGCAGCCCCATTGGGACTTGACCAACACTAGGACTTGAACTATTTTTTTAGGTTAATTGGTCATTTGGGAACATAGCACTTATTTCTCACCTATTTTCTATACTTAAGATGTTTTATATAGACCAGGTTCACAAAATGACCATCTGCAATGTTCTTAATCGTGCAGGCATCAGTTGCCATCTTGGTGATCATTTTGAATGGACCTTACACAAAGCTAGCTTGTTTCTTCATCCAAAACCATGGGTGTTGCAATAGACTACCCTATCCCCCACATAGTACTCTTGTATTGCTGGTCAGTTCTTGTTATCCGTTGACTTTGCTTTGATCATTTTCTTTAAGGTCATATCAAATGCATATGATTGCAGTTTGAACATCATATTGGCAAGTCAGTTTAGGTATTGATTAGCACTCATTTCTGCTTCTGGATTGACTGCAGAATACAAAATCAGTGCTAAGGCTGCCCTTTGTCCATAAAGTAATTCAAATGCATTTTTCCTATCACCATGTGAAAACTTATATTATAGGAAAAGGTAAACGAACTCAGGCAAGTTTAAGCATAAATTTCCACATGACCAATTTTCTCAGCGTTGAGGCTAATGTTCCATTAACCCTTTCTACCATTTGGTCCATTTCTGGTCTGTATGGAACTGATACTACTCCTCTGATTCCCATCAATTAATTGATCCTCAAGATAACATAAGAGTTAAAGTTAGTTCTATTATTGCTCAAGATCACTTGAGGACATCCGTACCTGTAAACCACTTAATACAAAATGAACTTTGATGTGCTCACAGCATCCACTTTGCTCAGAACTTTGGTTTTGACCATTTTCATATGGTCTATGGCCACTATGATATATTTCGCGCCTCCTATGCTGATACTCAGGGGTCCCATCACATTTATTAACACAGTGTGCCACACAAATTTCAGGGTGAAATAACCTGTATCATATTACATTATTATGAAGCTGTGGAGTTGGAATTCCGTGCAAAAGGACAAGTAGTCAGTGACACCATAAATGATTGATCTCCAAGTAGTAGCACTGGTGAATATGGTCCATGGTCTTCCTTAGGCCACCATGGCCAATGACTTTGTTTGGTTCAGATTATTTCTGATCATTCTTACAGCTTTGGGAATATAAATCAATTTCTGTCAATAGTCTTAAATAGTTGTCCATTTATTATCTTGGTGTTATTCATTGCTTTCTTGAGCGCACCTTAAATTTCTTGGGGTTTGTCCCCACCAATACCCTTGATCATCTATTGGAATGCTTTGTCCACTTGATGATGGACAATATGGACTGCAGGCAATCTTGATAGTCCATCAGAATTTTGATGCGCTGATTTAGCTTGATGTAATATCTCAAAATCATAGTCTTGTAATTTTTAAGCCCTTCAGGCCAGTCACCCCTTTAGTCTCTTAGGTTATGGATCCAGCACCAAGATGAGTGGTCTGTAACTACTTTAAAGTGAGTTCCATAGATAAACATTCAGAATTGCTTGCATGCATAGATTACTACAAGACATCCATGCTCTATCAAGGTATATTTCTCTCCACTGATGTAAGTGTTTTCTTACATAGGCCACTGTATGTTTGTCCCCATTTTCATCCACTTGGCTCAAAATGGCTCCAATCACCACCAACGATGCATCAGTTTGGATTAAATTTTCTAATTAAAATTTGGGTACTTCAAACAGGACTGGTTTTAGATATTGGGGTAAAATCATTGATGACTCTTAGCTCCTTTGTTCCACATGAATCCTTTTTTCAGATCCTTTGATAAGTGGAATAAAGGCTCCACAATTTTTGTAAATTCCTTTATAAATTGTAATAGTAGCTGACCATATAAAGAAATACTTGGATATCCAGAACGCTCCTTGGGATTGACATCCATTCAATTGCTGTAATCTTCTGCTGCTGGGCTACAGCCCTCTGGAGTCTATAACAAACCCCAACTATTCAAGCTCCTTCTTGAAAAAATAGCATTTATTTGGTTTAATCTTTAAGTTTGCCTTTTCCAGGCGCTTGAACACTTTTTAAGTGCTCTAAATGGTCTGAGAAGATCCTGCTGGATATGTTTATATCGTCCAGATATTAATACACAGTATTTCAGATCACTAAGGATAGAATCAATTGCTTTTGGAAGGTGGCCGGTGTGTTACACAATCTCTAGGACATTTGGGTAGGTTGATAGAGTCCCTGTGTAGAAGTGATTGCACACTTTTCTTGATCCTCTCTTGATAAATAAACTTGCCAATACTCTGAAATTAAGTCCATTGCTGAAAAGTTTTTGGTGTTCCCTAGGCGATTGAGCGCATCATTGATCCTTGGTAGTGGGTACAATTCTTCTTAGTGATTTCGTTCAGTTGCAGGAACTGATCACCACTCAATTTGATCTTTCCTCCACTTTACTTAAAGATTGTACTAACCCATGGACTTGATGACAGGATGAGGATCCCATGCTCAACGATCTTGCTGATTTCTTCGCTGACCCACAACTTCAGCAGCTTTAGATCTTTGAATAGGTCCCATCATATTAGCAAATACTCCCCTGTGTCAACCTTTTGCAGCACATTCTTTGCGCATCCCAGGTCATGGACATCTTGGGTGAATATCTCATGGTACTTTATAAATAGTTGGAGTACTTCTTCTTGCTCCTGTTTGGTCAATTCATCCAGGTGCTCTAGATCTATTAAGACATTTACACTTTCAGCAGTTTCTTATGGCAATCCCATTTCAAATAATGTTCTGAAATCGGAATTTGATGATCTCTGCCATCAGGATTAAAGGGAGAAATGTGACAATTTGATTTTTCATGATCTTCGTTGGTTTTTTACCCAGATTATCTAGTAGCACATTTTTTCCATGTCCTGGCAAGATTATCCTCGGCAAAACCCATGGTTTGATTCTTGATTTCCTCCATAGCCAATGACTTTTCCATATAGGTGCTCTGGAATCTCAAGCGTTAACCCTGTTGTCACAGATTTGGCGCACAGAAAAATTGGTAAATCCTTGACATCTGGTAGAATTGAGGAAATTCTGTAAGTCCCAGGGAACGTCCCCTGGGTGTTGATTGGGCCATTTTTCCATTCCTGAGGGAGAAGGCGCCAAAGAGAATGGCGGTACCCCTCATCACTCAGGGCAATCTCGCTCATGTAGTAGATGAGCGCTGGGTAACAGCCCTTCCGCTTTGGATTCCCCCTCCAGTACTCAAACTTACCTCAGTGGAACTGTTATGGGGAATCAGCGAAATCTAAGCTGAGATTGCTGAATTAAAATTAATAGGAACAAATTTGAGCAGTAATCTGCCCAATATTTGGATCTCAAATGGTCAGAAAGGCATGAAGACTGATTTATTGGCTGGAATGCCTGATGGTTTCAATACAATTAACATGACGATTGAACAAATCACCTCCCTACAAAAGTCATCAGGGATCATTCTTGATGGGCAGGCTATAGCATTAGACATCATTGATGAGGGTTCAAAGTCCCCTGTTGACAATTTGGGCGTTGTGGCTGATGTGATGCTATTGACTAAACAAATGGCCCAGCAACAGAGCGCGGGTGGGTTGGGCGTCCCAAACCTGTTCCCAACCAAAATGGACCCGCCCCTATGTGGGGTGGCCTTGGGGGATTCCCACTGCTCATCAGGCTAAATGCCATCGCACCAACCATTGGAAATGCAACTGAGCCTCAGTTTGCACATTTGAGGTCAAACTGACAGTGACTCAGCCCACCGCCAAAAATTTTGATGTTGGTTCCCAGGGAACTAACCTGCCCATTCCCAAATAATTCGCCAGTTAGGTCAAAATTGAGGGTCCTGATCCTGGCTTGTCACTACCCCAATCAACCACTATTTAATCAGTTGCATTACACTGAGAAAATTGTTGGCCAATTTTTGGGAGCTAGGTAGGGTAAGCTGGGGCCTTCACGTGGCATGCAACTGAGGAAAGCTTGTGAAACATGAGTGAGTAGCTAACACCAGAACCCAGAGAGGCGCCCTGGAAAGGTCCTGTAGTGGCCTGGATGGGGAGTGGGATGGAAGCTAATGACTGTAACCCAACCTGTTCTTGTGGGTGCTTCCACTCTCCTTTGGGGGGAATATGGGCAGGAAGGGGGAGGCAAGAGTTGGGCATATCATCTGTCACACTACTTTCCTATGAGGCGGGGCGCTGCAAAAGCAGGTCTCAGTGACAAGGGTGGGGCAATCCTGATTGGCTGAGCTTTGGCTCACCTGTCTACAATAATCACCGCGGTTTTCTAGGTTGGCCTGAAACCTGGATAGCGGCCAGTAGCTTACATGGGCTTACACTGGTGCAGCAAAAGGCGAGAGCACTCACGTACCAAAATGACAGACTGACCCAAAAGGGCTGCAATGGTTCCCACACAAAAAGGGCCTGGAGAGCAAACTTTGTCACAAAACCAAACCAGAGAGACCAACTCCATTAACAAATCAACAGCGGGGGTGGCTTCTGCTGCAGAGGGGGCTTCAGTCTCCTTTGCTGCGGCAGCTGCTAATGGATTTGGTGTTGGAACCAAGCTTTTTGAAGTGGGGAACTCTGGCCCATCCAAGGATCTGATGGCGAGCATGGTGGAGAGCCTCAAGAGGGTTCACGCCGTGGAAGTGAAGACTGGATGGTCTAAGGAGATGCTCATGGTCAGGGTGATTGAGGTGTGTGGGTTCGCCCCACTCCATATTTCACGTTTGGCTCCTGGGTTGAAACTTATGACCTTCCAGTCTAAGCTTCAAAAGGAACAGGTTTTGGCTGCCAGTTTGAGCACAAAGAATGAGGAGGCCGTATGTCTTGACATTGGCACCAAGATTGGAAGGTTCATTCTGAGGGACGTACCACCTGTGATCACTAGAGGGGCCATGATGTCTCAGCTGAAAGGCTTTGGCAGAGTGATCTCCTTTAATGAGAACAAGCTGGTAAAGAACTTGAAGCAGAAGGACGGTAGCTTGAAAAAGTTCACCGTAGGATCTGGGGACTGGGTTTTGAAGGTTGAACTTTTGAAAATCATATGGGGAGTTACCTCGTTCAGTCACTGTGGGGACCTGGAGTGTCCCTGTGGTACCGCTGGACAGGTGCTTCTTGTGTGGTGCAAAGGGGCACGTCAGAGCCAAATGTCCTCAGGTTCAACCTCCTGCGGCAGTGGCCAAGCCTAGCAGGGCCTAGCGCGGGGTGCCAGTGATGGTGCCCTCTGAGAAGGAGAAGTTGGCTCTCCAGAAGGCGTTGGAGAAGCTGACTGAGATGTCAGCCAAAGCAAGGGAGGAGGCTGCAGGCTGGCATCACTTTGGAGGCGGTGACTGGAGTGCTGAAAAGTGCGAGGAAGGTCAACAAGGAGTCAAAACGCTCCCAGAAGGCGAGGGAAGCAGATGAGACTCCAAATCGAGCTGAGTGGCGCTTTGGCACAGTCCGCAAAGGACATTATGGAGGCGGTCGCCTCCCAAATGGATGGGGTTCTCCCCATCACTTGATCACATAAGAGGCGGGCGACCATAAGGATGTGGGTGTGACAGAGCGCGCGAGGCCCATAGGGGAAGAGGCGGAGGTGAGGGAGGTGTTGCCTGCTAGCAATAGTGGGCCAATGCCTTCTAACCCAATGCCTCCAACTGAAGTGGAGGGGTCTATTGAGGACCCTGGCAATGGCAAGATTCCGGAGGATGCTGTGACCAAGCAGCCTCCACCCCTGGCTCAGTCTAGTACTGAAAAGGGGAGGAAGAAACGTGGTCCCGCTAAACCAGCTGAGGTGGAAGAGGATGGGGACCCCCCAGATCCTGACACCAAGGCCTCTTCAGTTTTGACCTATGGCGATCAGGGTTGAATTTGCTAATGCGCGGGGTCTGAATAGACTCAAGCAGCAGCAGCGGGTGAAACTCCAATTGCAACAACATGGGATAGATATCAGCTTCCTCACTGAGACTAAGTCCAAACCTGGGGTGGAAGAGGACTGGGCTTTCCAGTTCCCTCTGAAACAATCATTTTACTCTCATTTGGTGGATCAACCAAACTCAGACTCACCCTTAGGGGAGGGAAAGAGGGAGGGGAGAAGCCAAGGGGGGTATCTTGGTCTGGTGGGCGGACAAGGTTAAGGTGTTGGATAAAAGGGTATTGGTTCCTGGAAGAGCAGTGTGGCAGTAATGTCACTGTTTGGAGAGGAATCAATTTGGTTTATCAGCATATATGCGCCCAATTCTGGATCTGAATGGAAGGCCTTCTTCCAGAAGGTCAGCCTAAGGATTCAGGAGGAAGGCATTGGGGGGTCAGTAGTGCTGGGGAGAGACATGAACTGTGTCTGCTTTAGGATGACAGGGTTGGGGCTTCAGGCAACTGGAGCTCTGATCCTGGAGCCCACGAGTTGGCCAGTTTAATGATTGACTTTGGCCTACTGGATGTGTGGAGAGCTGGCCATGGTGAGGATGGAGAGACTGGGTGGACTCACATCCAGGGGGATCATTTCTCCCGCATTGACCTTGTGTCAGTGCCCCAGCCTCTCCTGAGTCGCTGCAAGTTGATCCTTTGGAATCATGATCCAGGTGCTTCAGACCACAGGCCCCTGGAACTGCAGATCAGTGACCCTCAGGTTGCTTCTTCAGGGAAAGGGATCTGGAGAATGAACCCTGAACTCTTGAAGTGGAGTCCACTTCAGGATACCATGAGGAAGAAGGTGAGGTGGTGGAGAAGCCAGATTGTGGGGAAGCCAGATGCACCAGTAAAATGGTTGTAGATGAAGGCTGATCTCAAGATGGCTTGTGAAATCTTTGGAAGGCAGCTAGGAGCCATGCGTTCGAGGTATGAAACCTTGGAGAGAAGCTTCTAAAAGTACCTGCAAGCAGGCCATGGCCATGGGGGCATCTGCCTACACGACCAAGGCTGAATTGTATTTAAAATCGATGGGAGCCTTCATAATGGATCACCTCAAACAAAGAAAGTCTATATGGGATGAGGATTCT
The DNA here is from genome assembly GCA_022478985.1 of Massospora cicadina. Taxonomy (NCBI): domain Eukaryota; kingdom Fungi; phylum Entomophthoromycota; class Entomophthoromycetes; order Entomophthorales; family Entomophthoraceae; genus Massospora; species Massospora cicadina. Next base: position 52,396 of record JAKSZP010009529.1, on the reverse strand, counting down.
AATAGTAATGTGGCCCTACTCCACAAAGCAGTAGAGGCATTCAGACCCTTGGCAAGGATATGGGGGAGTTGAGGTGAAGGATGCAGCTCGCATGGCTGAGGTGGCCAAATCCTACTATGAGGACCTTTATGGCCCCTCTGAGAATGACCCAGAGGCATCCAAAGTACTCTCAAGCGAACTGGAGGTACTGCAAAAGGAGACTCAGCTGCACCTATGTAGCAAGATCTGCAGTTTGGAGGTGTCAGATGCCATCCGCAAGGGCAAGAATGGCAAGGCTCCCAGGGAGGATGGGTTAATCTTGGAGCTCTTCAAATTATTTTGGGAAGAAATGTCCGAGATGCTTGCTGAGCTGTACAACCAACTCCTAGCCTCTGGTACAATTGGGCCGGCATTTTCAAAGGGTGTAGTGGTGGTGTTGTATGAGGGTAATTCAAAAAGTAAAGGCAAATTTTATTTTCCCTGCTGCAATGGATGGCAGCACTGACTGAACAATGACATATCATAACCTCAAAGTTTTTTTGTTCTTTAGCTGTGTTGTTTCAGTGCTCAACTCCATTTGTAGTGATTTCAGGGCATTTTATTATGAGTGTCCCATTGTCCATGTGCACCAAGGAAGAAATGAGGGGAGTGGTACGTTTTCTGCACTCTGAAGGGACTAAACCTTCGGAGAATATTTGCAGAATGCAGCAGCAGTACAGTGAGAGATGTCTTAGTGAACGCAAAATTTGTGAGTGGATAAATCGCTTTAAAATGGTCATGTATCTATATGCGATGAAGAGTGTTCAGGTAGGCCATCCACTTTAAAGATGGACAAGAACATCGAGACAGTTGAGAGAATGATTCATGATGATCGTCATGTTAAAATTGATGATATTGCACATGCGTTGAACATTAGCCACAGTTCAGCAGTTGCAATCATCCACAAATCACTAAATTATCGCAAAGTGTGTGCTCGTTGGTTACCACATCAACTGACAGACCAGCAAAAACAGAAACGTTTGGAAATTTTAAAAAAACATTTAAGGCGTTTAGAAGAGGAAGGAGAAGAGTTTCTCAGTCGCATAGTAACCGTTGATGAGACATGGGTCCATCACTTTAAACCACAGAGTAAGTGGCAGAGTATGGTGTGGAAACATCCATCCTCGCCTACAGCAAAAAAGTTCAAAAGACAAGTTTCTGCAGGAAAGTTGATGATGACAGTGTTTTGGGATATGAAAGGTCCACTTCTAATTCATTACACTCCTAAAGGTCAAACAGTGAATAGTGACAGCTACTGTGAGCTACTGCGAGTTCTGAAACCCAAAATCAAAACAAAGAGGCGAGGAAAACTTTCAAAAGGTGTGCTTTTGCTTCAGGACAATGCCCATCCTAATACTGCGGGGAAAACGATCCAGTGCATTCAAGTTCTTGGTTTTGAGCTGCTAGAGCATCCGCCGTACAGTCCTGACCTAGCTCCAAGTGATTTTCATCTTTTTGGTCTGATGAAGGAGCACCTGCGTGAATCCAAATTTTCATCAGATGATGAGGTTGTGGAGGTGGTGCGCGAGTGGCTGTGCACGATGCCACAAATCTTCTTCCAGGACGCAATTATGAAGCTTGTCAAGAGATGGACCAAGTGCATAGAAATTGAGGGAGATTATGTAGAGAAATGATGTTACTTGTCACCTTGTTTTCACAATAAAAAGTTCCTTTTTAAAAATTTGCCTTTACTTTTTGACTTACCCTCATATAAGAAGGGCGATCCCTCCCTCATGGGGAACTATTGGCCTTTGACACTGCTTAATGTTGACTATAAGATCTTAATGAAGATCCTAACCAATCGACTAAAGGGAGTTTTGGTGGATGTTGTTGGAAAAGAGCAGAATGGGCTTATCCCAGAACGCTCAATTACTGACAATTTGATGCTGCTTCACCTGATAGAAGAGTGGGCAAGTAAACAGTATGACCAGAGGGGTGGCTACTGTTTCTTGATCAAGAGAAGGCGTATGATTGGAAGAATCATGAGTTTCTTTGGGAAGTGTTAAGTAGGGTTGGAATCAGGGGGCATTTTCTGAGACTGCTTAAAGCAATTTATGAGAAGGCCTCATCAGTTGTCAATATCAATGGGGTCCTCTCCCACCCCTTTAGGGTGTGTAGGGGCGTGCGCCAGGGAAACTCTCTATCTCCCTTGTTGTTTGTCCTTGCAATAGAGACCCTTTCAGTGGCTCTCAGAAAGTCGGACCAGAGGAAACTTAACATCAATGGCAAGGAGTATTCTCATTCAACATTTGTAGATGATACATGGATTTATGTTTCGTCGGAGGAGGAGGAGAAGGTGGTGATGAAAATTCTGAAGATGTACCAGAACGCAAGCAATGCTAAGGTCAATCTGTCAAAATCCAGGGCTTGGCCCATTGGCAGAATGGTGACGTTGGGTGTGGCACCAAAGAGCTCGATTCCCTGGATGGCAACAGGGGAGGAGTTTCTGTATCTCAGGTGTCCCACCCCTGGGCGAGCGTTGCCACAAGAAATTTGGCTCAAACTTGAAGCAGACCTTAAAAAAGCGGCTTGGAAGTGGCAATGGCTCAATTTATCTTATTGGGGCAGGGCCATTGTCATGAACACTTTCATTTTTTCCAGACTATGGTACATTGCCAGATGTGTTCCACTGCCAGCATCTTCCATCAGAAGAATACAGAGTTCAATCATCCAGTTCATTTGGCGAGGGCGAGCATTAAAAACCAGTTGCTCTAACTTGTGTCAGGAGGTGAAGAAGGGGGGCATCAGTCTGATTAACTTCAGGAGTATGATCAAAGCACTGCAGCTGAAATGGATCGCACAGGTCACTTGGGAGGGAAAATCTATTTGTTGGTCTCTGATACTGGAGGACTACCTCTCTAAGGCTTGCAAGGACAGTTTGAACAAGAATATTGGTGTTAGCTGGGGCATCAATCAAGGGGCCATTCCAAGTGTGGGGAACCTACCTGGCTACTGGAAGGATTACTTTAGAGGTTGGGCAGGCAGCAAGGGTAGATTAGAAGGTGGAGAGTGGACCAAAGAAAGGATCCGGGCAATTTCCCTTTGGGGAGGAGCTTGGGGACTGGAGATGGAACCTCATCTGCGCAAAGCCTTCAAGCACTTTATTGGGCGGTCCACTGGGGGTACCTCCTTGATGGCGATGGCAGGAGATTGCTTAGGGTGGAAGCAGCCAATAATGTTACCAGCACCTCCAAGGGGCTGGTAAGGAAGGCATGGGATGTTGTGGAAACAACTGAACTGCCTTCTTGCTAGAGGGAAGCAATTCCTTCTCTAGCTGCATTAGAGGCTGAGGAAGCCCGTTCAGAAGGTCGTGGAGGGCAGGATCAGCGGGTGTTCCCATGAGGAAGAGAAGGCTGGAGATACTCCAGATGGGAAAGCCTCTTCATCCTTCGGGACTGGCTCAAGGTGGGAGGAGGTAGCGGTGTCTGCCTCTCAGATTTCACAACCGCCAGTTTCAGAAGCTACAAGACAGAGAGCTTTGCTCGACGTACTTGTCCTGGATCACTTGTAAAATGTGACCTGGCCTGATGGACCTGTGGGGGAGGAGGGTTAAGGGATGCTGGTCTATACCAGTTCAGAACTTTTTCTTCCAACTCCACAGCAACATCCTGGTCACTGGGGCGACTCTGCAGAAGTGGAGTAAGCATAAGGAGGATGACCTTCTGTATGATTGTAAGGTATGCGGAGGGGTGGAGACAGCAAAGCACATCTTCACAGAGTGTCCAGCAGCGGATGCTGTGTGGAGTAGTGTTCTCCTTTGTTATGAAGCATACCAACCAGGGTGTAAGTTATCCTCTGGTCATCTCGCATGGCCAGAGATACTGACTGCGTATGCTCCACCAAGTCTGCTTGCAGACAAGGAGGGGTTCAGGGTCTGGTGCACGATATGGGGGAAGTGATGTATGGTCTATGGCTTGCCAGAAACCAGCGTTGCTTCCCTTTAGAAGGAATCCAGGCAGCAAGCTCCCTGGCCATAGTCAAGCGACGGATAGAAATAGCTGTAGAAAGCTATGACAATCCTCTTTCCTCAAGTAAGTCCAGCTTGGGGGTCATTCTGGTCTCATTCTCGCAGTAAAGGATGGGAGGCATATCTCTGAACTGGCTGGGTAGCCTTTGGTACCTGGTATACCAAACAGTGAAGAATATGTCAGTTTAAGGGTGGTGTGAGCCACCCCATCCGCGGTTGGGCCCACTTTGGTGGTTCTTAGATTCGCGCAGCCCCAGTGTAGCAGGGGGCAGTACCCTGGGTTTCATCCCACAAAGTTGCCTGCACTGGGTGCCCTAACGTACACAAAAACTCAAATACCACCTGAGTCAGGAGTGGGCTCATTGTGGTTCATTGTCGGGATCATACTCACTGTTGTGTTACACCAACAATTCATCATTTCCCAATGCCCGGCTCCATATAACATCATTTGGTTGGCAATGCCTCTGGCATTCTGGATTGCTTTTTGGGTGCTTACGCATCCCAACTGGCAGGTCAGTCTAAACTTCTTCTGCCATTTCCATGACATAATCAACTAACCATTATTTCAGGCCACTTCCGCCTTGTTCTTCAAACTGGGTACTGCAGTGGTTACCCTTTACCAAATGAATGTGCAATCAGTAGTTTTCTGTTTGTTGTTTGTTTGGTCACTTTCCAATTTTGGGAGAAGTATCCGCTCTACCTTGGGAAATCTTCTTCAATCCACCCAAGCTGCGCGGATTGCAGCTCCTCCTTCCACTAGCCTGGAGGGAAGTTTGAGTGTCTCCTCCTGAGAGATCTCCAATCAAGCCCTTGACGCGCTCACCAAGGTGCAAATTCATAAAGCAATTGCGCTTAATACTGCTTCCGCGTTATCCCATACCCAACAAGGGCTTGCGTTGTTAGACGCTGTGGATGGGGATGCCCGCTGTTGGGTGAGAAGCCTTTTGTTCTCTTCCTCACAAGCAGGAGACCCCACCCCACTGATGGATGTCGTGTCAGCTGCCCTGAAACCCCCTGTATCACAATCTGACCACCTATTCAGACTGATCTATGCCATGGCTGAAGCCCCCAGCCTGGTTTCTTTGATTTCTATCTTTCATGACTTGGCCCCCACATCAGGTCTCTCTATTGATATGCTTCAGGCAGTCTTTAGATCAGACTTGAATTTGGTTTCCGCTCATCACAAGGTCTGGTCCACCATCCAAGGATCAGTAGATCAAATATGTGCCACCGCGACCACCATCAATGCCTTACCCCATCACGTTACCCGTTATCAAAAGGGGAATTTTATGATAGGGATACCCAAAGTAGATGCAGACGACGCGCCTATCTCTGAACTAGTGGTAGATCTGGGTACTGATCCTGCCGTAACCCCCATGTCTGAGTTGGTGGATACAGAGTCACCTATTAATGAATCTGTTAAGGCCCAGATGGAGGAAGTCGTTTCCCCCACCCTCATACTCCCAATTTTCGCTCCATCAAAAGACCCCAACCTTACCCCCAATATGCCAGTTATTTCTTCAGTCGCATAAAAGTCAGTCAAATCTTCCAATAAACAAAACTTTGCTTATTTCCTATTGCCTATGAAGATCAGTGTCAGCTCGCATCATGTCTCCTTTGTGGCCCTGGTGGATACCGGAGCTGCAGGGAACTTCAAGAGTGTCAAGTTGGTGCAACAATTAGAGCTGGAAATGGATGCAGGTCCCTCAGTGATGGTGGCCTCATCTGCTTCCCAGACCTCATATGTCATTTGCCAACCGGTATCTTTTTCAATCCACCAGTTAAGCTTCTGCAATCATTTTTCAGCCATGCCAAACTTGGTGTTTCCGGTGATCTTAGGTGTGAGGTGGTGGCGCTGACAACATGTTAAGATTCACTTGGAGTCTAATATGTTGTAGTTTACCAATGATCATCTGGAGGAAGAATTCCCTTTTATCAACACTCTCAAGAAGACACAAGGAACCAGTTCTATCACTTCCCTAGTCACTTCTGCGGGCATCCTGGCCAATTTTCCTGAGAGCTTAATGCGCTATCAAAGAATCTTCAACTTGGAAAAGGCGTATCATCTGCCTAAGCACACTAGGTTTGATTGTGGGTTTTTAATGACCATGGAGTTGTTGAACATCAACTGTTCATTGTATCCCCATATGGCGGAGGAAGAAGTTGCACTCAATACCTGGTTGGACAATATGCTGAAAAAAGGGTGGTTGTTTAAGGAGACCTTGCCCGTCACCTCCCCCATCATCTTCGCCAAAAAAGCAGATAGTTCTCTCCATCCCTGAATGGATTACAGCCATTTGAATAAAATAACAGTTTCTGATCCCTACCCCTTGCCTTTGGAGCAGATGATTAGCCAGGCAATCACCAAATCCCATGTGTTCTCTAAGCTGGATTTGGTGAATGCCTTCAACCAAATTCAGGTGATGAAAGGGCAGGAATAGTTAACAGCGACCCAGATGAAGCGTGGCATTTTCCAATTCCATGTAATGCCCTTCAGGCTGAAGAATGCTCCCGCTATGTTTCAACGTATGATCAACAATGTACTGGGCGACCTCCAGTTTACCTGTGCAGTTGCATACATTGATGATATCCTGGTTCACTCCCCAACTCCCAAACAACACGCTACTGATCTGGAAGCAGTGGTGGCCACCTTGCATAAGGCAGGTTTGTTCGTCAAGCCTTTCAAGTGTGAGATTTATAAGGAGGAAGTTACTTTCCTTGGGAACCTGGTTCTTAAAGATGGCTATGCAATTCCTCCCAACTAGTTAGATATGATCTGAGAATGGCCAACCCCAACTACACAGAAACAACTTCAGAGTTTATTGGGAACTATCATTTTCCTAAAAATGGTTTCCCCAGCATTTTCTCAGCTGGCCACACCGCTCCACCCCCTTACAGGGAAAAATGTACCGTTTTGTTGGACGCCCAAATGCCAGCAGGCGTTCAAATTGATCAAAGAGGTGTTCATGTCTCCACCAATTTTGAAGCACGCCAATTCCACTAAACTGTATATCGTTGCATGTGATGCCTCATTGGTAGCAGTGGGAGCGGTGTTGCTTCAGGAGCACAATGGTTTTGAGCACCCAGTTGCTTACTTTTCACAGAAGTTCACAGCCATGGAGCAGGCTTGGGCCATATATGACAAGGAATTGGCAGTTGTTGCATGGCATTAACTCATTGGCAGTATCTGTTGCAGGGTGCTCAACATGAATTAATGGTCCGCACAGATCACCAGGCCCTTTTGTATTTTCGCAAACCCCAAAAATTGGTGCATCAGCAAGCATGAACCTATCAGGACCTATGCAGTTTTAACTTTAAATACGAATTTGTAAAAGGTGCGCTCAATGTACTTCCCGATTTTCTAAGCTGCAGCCCCGCCCACTGTTCCTCAGACCCAGAGGAAGTGGACCTCGTCACCATGTTCCTGCCGCTCAAATCCTGTTGATCGTTCCCCCCATTGTTTCCTCAATCTCTTTGGCTCCTGACGCCCCACTAGTGGCTCAGGTTTTAGCCAGTCAAATGACCTGCCCTGAGGGCGTGAAGTTGGTCGAGCAGTTGACTCACATGAGTCACAAACACTCCCTATAATCCTTAGAGGAGGGACTCATTTACTTTTGGTCTTGCATCTGTGTTCCCCCCTCTTTCCGCTCGGAAGTTTTCTGTGCACATCTTGATCCCCCCATGGTTGGACATCCCAGTAACAAAAAATGCATTGATTTTATTAAGAGGACCTTCAATTGGGCGGGTCTGACTAAAGAGGTTCTGGCCTGGATCGCCAATTGCATTACTTGCACCAGGGCAAAGTCAGATTGCTCTGGTAAAAATGGCCTCCTGCACCCCTTACAGCAGGCGGAGGGCCCATGGACATTGGTGTCCGTGGACTTTAACATCGAACTCCACTGTTCTAATGGGTTCACAGTGCTGATGGTAGTGGTTGACCACTTCATGAAATTTTCCCTTTTTATACCTTGCACTTCTGCAATCATGTCGGAAGAAACTGCCCGCCTTTTCATACGCCATGTGTTTTTGATGTTTGGTCTCCCCTAAGATATCATCAGTGACCATGGCTCACAGTTCATGGTGCGGTTTTGGAGTGAACTTCTGTTGATCCTGAAAATATCCCCCTGTCACTCCACAGCGTATCATCCCCAGTTTGACGGACAAACCAAGTGGGTCAATCAAGTCCTCAAACATTACCTGCATTGCTATGCTGCAGCCACGCAGGATACTTGGGCCAATGACCTTCCTCTCGCCCAATTCGCTTAAAATAATGGGACCCATGTGTCCATGGGGTTTTCCCCTATGAAGCAACGTTAGGTTATAATCCTTCTTTTTTTGGTCAAGCCATGCTTGCAGCCTGAGGTTCAAGCTGCCGCAGACCATGCTGCCCATATCAGATTGACTCAAGCCTTAGTGCAGGAACACCTCACCAAAGCCATAGATGACTACAAGTGAATCATGGATTGTAAGCGCCTTCTGGGTCATGTTATTATGGTGGGCTCCTACGCCATGCTTGATACCTGTCACTTAAGAATTCAGACCCTTCCTGTAAATTTGCTAGTAAACATTCAGGTCCCCATTTGGTGGAGGAGGTACTGGGGAATGGGGCGTTCCAACTCAAGCTCCCTGCGCATTGGAAGCAGCATCCCGTTTTCCAAGTTTCCCAGCTGTAACCCTTCAAGGATGCAATTCCCATGGAACTGGAACTGATCATTGTCAAGAATGGGGAAGAGGCTGAGATAGAAGCTATCCTGGCATCCCAGAAATCCTGCCATTCCATACAATATCTCATGGCCTGGAAAGGGTATCTAGCCTATGAAAACAGTTGGGTCAAGGCGCGAAATTGTGCAAATTGCATGGACCTGGTTTAAGCGTTCCACATATCCCACCCTGAAGCTCCCGCCCCCCCCCCCAAAAAAAAGTCGCAACAATTATGGAAATCAAGTTACCCAAGGCGCACAAGAATGTGGCTCTTGTGCAGTTTCCTGGTGGTGAGGCCCTCCCTCTGGAAAAAGGAAAGGGTAACGTAAGTCCCAGGGAACATCCCAGGGTGTTGATTGGGCCATTTTTCTATTCCCAAGCAAGAAGGCACCAAAGAGAATGGCGGTACCCCTAGTCACTCAGGGCAATCTTGCTCATGTAGTAGATGAGCGCTGGTCAACAGCCCTTCCACTTCAGACTTCCCATCCAGTACACACACTCACCTTGATGGAACTGTTATGAGGAATTAGCGAAAACTGCACTGAGATTGCTGAATTGAAATCAATAGGAACAAATTTGAGCGGTAATCTGCCCAATATATGGATCTCAAATGGTTGGAAAAGCATGAAGACTGATTTATTGGCCAGAATGCCTAACAGTTTCAATTCGATTAACATGACAATTGAAAAAATCACCTCCCTACCAAATTCTTTGGGGATCATTCTTGATGGGCAGGCTATAGCATCGGATGTCATCAATGAGGGTTCAAAGTCCCCTGTTGATAATTTGGGCATTGCAGCCGATGTGATGCTACTGACCAAACAAATGGCCCAGCGACTGAGTGTGGGCGGGTTGGGCGTCCTGAACCTGTTCCCAACCAAATGAACCCACCCCTATGTGGGGTGGCCTTGGGGAAATTCCTACCGCTCATTGGGCCAAACGCCATCACACCAACCGTCAGAAATGCAACCAAGCCTCAGTTCACACATTCAAGGTCAAACTGATAGTGACTCAGCCTACTGCCAAAAATCTTGATATCAGTTCCCAGGGAACTAACCCGCCCATTCCCAAATAATTCACCAGTTAGGTTGAAATTGAGGGTCCCGATTCTGGCTTGTCACTACCCCAATTGACCACTATTTAACCAGTTGCATAGCACTGTGAAAATTTTTGGTTGATTTTTTTACTTTCCCTTTAAATAAAATTTTGCCTGAAAAAACCAGTCAAATTCTTTATTGCATTGTTCATTCTGGCCGCATCCCTGATGGTATTTCCCTGGTGGCCTGTCAGTCCATATACCAGATGGGCTCTACCAGTACTTGTGGTCACTATGGCCCCCTCCATCATTGATTGAATTCAGCAAGTCAGTTATTTTTGGCTCTATAACCCCACTATCATGAACTTCCGGCAACAGTACATGGGGATCTTGTGGCCTTATGTCTACCAACTGCAAGAGAGAATCTGTCTCCTTGCCTCCCCGGTTGAAACGACCCCATATGCTGATGAACTTATTGAAACTATTTCTGTGATCCCACCCCTGCATCAAGACCAATTGGGTCAAGAATGTGCTCATTGTGGTTCATCATCGGGATCATACTCACTGTTGTGTTACACCAACAATTTGTCATTTCCCAATGCCCAGCTCCATATAACGTTGTTCAGTTGGAAATGCCTCTGGCATTCTGGCTTGCTTTTTGGGTGCTTACGCATCCTGACTGGCAGGTCAGTCTAAACTTCTTCTGCCGTTTTCATATAAATTCTGATCAAAGCACAAGAATTATTAACACAAAATGAGTCTAGCTCCAAAAATGAAAATATTTCAAATCAAGTTGGCCACAAAAATGGCAATAGCAATAACGTTGCGGATGAATTGACAAATGATCCAATCATCAAAGAGGTGCAAACCAGTAATGATGAAACCTTAAATGAGATATGCTCCTTATCACAATTATGATATGACTGTATGATAATCCTGGAATGGCTAGAGCGGATTAATAATCCGCCAAACATGACATTAGTTATGATTATTCAAGTGCCTCAAGATGAGGTGATATTGAGATATAATGGGTTATTATTAGATCGCTTCTAAATAAGGCAATAAGGTGACAAGGCGATGTCATCATTATATGAACACAAATTAAATCGCCTCCAATTAGGATAATATAGAGCTAAAGAATAACAAGCTGAAATTGAGGAGAATTGGCAGAATAGAATAGTCCAAGCTATGAGAGCGGTATTGTTTGAAGCTGCTGTATATAAAGGAGATGGGCGATTAAGAGGTAGGTTGTTAATAGTAGAGAGAGAGTGGAACAGCGAAAGGTCGCTGTATTTATTAAAAGTAAATAAAAAGAGTCGCTGGGGAAATTGCTCCTATTTTTAGTATATTTTCAGGTGTGTCCAAAGGACCAACGATCCCCACATCATCTGTCAGTTGTTCAGTGGGTTTGACCTGTATGAACAATATGGCAGATACTAACAATACCATCCAAAAGTATAACAGTGGTGCTCACTACAGGGGTCTCATTGATCACTCACCAAGTACTCCAGATCTCCAGTTGCCAGCCATGTCTTATAAAGCTTGTGTTGCTGGGGAATCTTCACAAACCACTGCACCAGCTGGGTATGAGAAACTCAAACTCACCTTAGATGCAGTGCTCAAAAACAGGATCAACTTCTACAAGAATGAAATGCTGTCTTGCACCAGCTTGATAGCACGTTTAGCTAAATGCAAATTCTGGGACAATAAAACAAGGAACTTGCCAACCGGTTGGAAGATACTACTTAATGGCTGCAGTATGCAGAGTGGAAATTGACCAGTGCCTCTTGGTCTTCTCACTGGGAAGAGGATGAAAAACTAGGAGGGGCATCATATGAGGAAGATTATGACGCTGGTGAACTACTACACCCAGGATGGTATTGCTGGATACAAATATGAGTCAGAGCACCAATTCCCTCAAGTAATGTCGGTGTTGCCCATGGCAGAAGGCCATGCTACCCCCAAAGTGGCGGACATCTCAACTTTCGCTGGTCCAGCTTCTCATTGGGAAACTGCTTTTGGATCCTGACCCATTCCTCAGTATGGCCCAAAAAGCCGCAAATGGGATGAGGAGGTTAATATTGAGAAACTACCTCCGTTTGATCAAAATGGGAATATCCATGGTTTCTTCAAACGTTTTGAATTTGCAGCAGAAGGTGCATCTGATAGATAGAAGACTAAATTGTTGATATCTGCCTTGGATGTTGGGAGTGCTGATCAAGTCACCTGTTACCTCCCAAGTAGCTCTGTTACCTATTAGGATTTAAAAGGTACTGTGCTTCACCTGTTCAGGGGTACCTCAAAGATGTCACAGAGGAAAGAGGAATTCTCAATGATTGGATTCTGCTGAAACGAGTCTCTCCTGGAGTTTGCTTATTGATTTATGATGGAAGCTCACGTGCTGATTGGGGCAGGATACTTAGCGGAAGCCAACATGTGCATCACAATGACCTCCGCGGGAAAACCATGCCAAGAGCTTCACAATGTCATTTCACCACTTCTGGATAATGACGTTCCCCTGCTCAAAATTGTACAGTTTTTGCGTTGCATATCCCCTAACTTTGCGCCGTTAAATATGGAACAGAAGACTACTGCCTCTACTGTACCCTCTTATTCAGGAGAATACTCTCAAATAACTCCTGTTCCGTCTAGCAACCCTCAACCTTATTATAACTCTGCGCCTCAACCTTGGCTGAAATATACTCAACAGTTTAATCATCTTCTAAAGGCTGATTACAAAAAAAATTAGCAACCTAGCTACTGATTAGGACCTAGCTACGCTGAACGTCAGCAATCATCTTACCAAACTGGGCCTGGTTATGCCACAATGACCCAAACTTTCCAACCTGGACCCTCTTATGAAAATCAAGGATGTGGCTCTTATAGGGTCAGCTGTTATGAATGCGAACGCCCTGGTCACTTGGAAAAATTCTGCCATAACCGCCGTGTGCACTACATACACCAAGATCAATACTACCAGAGAAAGATGGAGTGGAGTAGAGACTGGACTCTCTACCTCCACGATTCCAACCCAAAATGTCCCTTAATCAATAGTATTATATCCTGCGGAAGTCCCTCAGTACAATGATGAAATTTTATACCAGCAGCCAGTTGGAGAAGTGAATGTAGTAACACGAGCTCAAGCCAAGGCCACGGCGGATGAAGGACCCCAGAACAACCAAAGCTGTATGCCTGTCAAATGCTTAAGCAGGCTTCCTCAGACAAGCTGGATTCTGCCATGGATGCACCAACTCTGAAAGGAGTAAGCGTTACCCTTCTGGTAGATGCCATTGTCAAAGAATATCCCAAAGTTGGTGAGGGGATAATGAGTTTTCTTAAAAAAGAGATCCCATAAATGTCCACATATCAAATAGTTAATATTCATCTTATTCCGAGTGTATGTACTGTGATATTTTTGTAGCAAAAAAGAGTTCGCGCTATAATAGATACTGGTGCTCCAGTCAACATAGTTTCCACTAAGTTGATGGCAAAGTTGACGTTAAAGCCTGATGTGGACCATCAAATGGTGTATGGAACTCTGAGCAGAAAGCACCATCTCTGAGGGAGCTTACAGTGCACTACCTCTGCGCTTTGGGTCCATTGTCACCATAGCTCTGGAAATTGTGCTACCAAACAAAAACTATGACTTGCTAATCAGAACTGCTTTCCTGAGTTATTTTGGGGCTGTCATTAATATGACGGAGGAGACCCTTGCCATTTTGGAACAGTGGATCCCAATTTACTTCACCTCTAGTGGAGTGCTGAAGGAACCAGTGCACATGAGTCATATCAATCTTGCATATAGTGATGGGGTGATTCCAGTTCATTATCATCGACTAAAAAACAAGACTCAGCCCCTTCCCAGCAGATATATGAATATCACGGGATTCCTCTCTGAGCCGCAGGGCCCATATCTATTCCTTCTGGACATTAAGTTTTAGTGAACACTGAGTTAGAGGTGTAAGTGCATTTTGGACTATATATGGGGAAGTCATTGAACTCTATCATCAAAAATGGTTTGAGCCTCATGTGGCTCCAGTGATTATACTTCCAGGTCATGGAGAGATTAAGGTTTTTAGCAAACCTCCAGAACAAACTAATGCAAATCCACCAACACCAAATAGTAGCATATTTACATTTAACTCCAATAGTAGAGGTCCCTAAGGTTCATGATTTTGGGTCGTTGGACAAATTTGGTCTATTAGTCAAGGCACTGGCTGGTGTAATGATGGTGGTACCACAAAGTAATTTAATAGGGCTATCGGAAGAATAAAAAGACCAAGCAATAGCTTTATTTCAGAAGTAAAAGGGGATTTTTGCTGTCAACAATCATAACTTAGGGGTGTGCTCAGGGGGTGGTCTATTGAGTGGACACAGGAGATCATCCCCCTACAAGGTCTCAGCTGATCCGCCATTCAAGGGCAGTAGAAGACATTGCTACTAATGAAATTGACAAGTTGCTGGATCAAGGGATTCTTGAAATGTCCGAGAGTCCATGGGCTTCGCCCATTCTTAATGTAAAAAAAGAAGGACAGCATCAACCGCGTAGTAATAGACTACAGGAAGCTCAATAGTATTACAAAAAAGGACTCATACCCCTTGCCAAGGATTGATAATGCTTTGGATTTGTTAGGGGAGCCCATTATTTTTCAGCGATGGACTTGATATCAGGTTACTGTCAAAGTAAGCTACCTGTGGTGGAACAGGAAAAATGCGCTGTAATCACATCCAAAGGCCTTTTTCAACTGACTTGGATGCCTCAAGGGCTGTGTAATGCCCTGGCTACATTTCAGTGAGCCATGGAAACTATTCTTGGTGACCTGAAGCTTTCATGCGTCCTTGTATACCTCAATGATATTAATGTTTTCTCTTGAAGCTTTTTGGAGCACCTCAATCATTTAGAAGCAGTATTCCGCCAGCTTGCTGAGGCAAACATCAAAATTAAGCCTTGAAAACGTAACTTCTTTAAAGATCAGTTGGAATATCTGGGGTTTGTGGTAGACTCTAAGAGGCTGAAACCACAGCCAGCTAAGGTGGAAGCCATCCATAAAATGACTACACCTAATAGTAAATGCAACATACAGGTATTTTTGGGAATGGCCAGTTAAAAACCGGCGCTTCATCCCTAACTTTAGCTATATTGGGGGGCCACTATTTAAGTTGTTAAAAAAGGATGCTGTGTTCAAATGGATGGAACGTCACCAATATGCCTTTGATACACTTCATATGCCGCTGACCAGTGCGCCGGTATTACGCTATCTGAACTTTGATAGGGTTTTTATCATTCAGATGGATGCGTCCCTTTCCGCTGTTGGGGTGGTACTTTCTCAGAAAGATGATGAGGGAGAGGAGCATCCCATAGCATACTGTAGTCGAAGTCTGAATTGCCATGAGCATAATTATACTGCGACTGAGTGGGAGTGCTTAGCAGTGATCTACACATATAAGCAATTTAGAATCTACTTGCATGGGGTAAAGTATAAAGTCATATCAGATCATGTGTCATTACTTGGTTGCAGAACCTCAAGGAGCCTAAAGGGCGTTTGGCTCAATGGACTCTTAAGCTGCAGGCTTATGACTTCAAGATCTTTCACTGCCCAGGAGTAAAGCATCAGAACGCTGACTGTTTATCTCAATTGTTAACTGTAGCTGTGACGGAAGACCTCAGTGATGTGATGTATGATAAGATGCTTAGCAGAAAATATGACTACAAACTGCCCCAAGTGATCAAAGCGTTGAATGAGATGTAACAAATACCTTCCAATGGAATGGGGAACTGTACAAGCAGATCAGTGATTCTACGGTGACTTTTCCGCGTCCCTCAGCATGGCCAGAAATTATTATGAGCGCCCACAAGGCAGTCAGACATGGTGGGGTGCGCAAGACAATGAAGTTGTTGCGCCCTCAGTACTACTGGGAAAAGCATGAGCTTTGATGTGCTTGTATCCATTACCTGTTGCCATCAGTGCCAAGTAGAGAAGCCATTACGCTGTAAGACTTTTTACCGGGTGGTGAAACCACATTTTGCTTGGCATACAGTTTCCCTTGATGTCATTGGTCCCTTTCCAACAAGAGCTAACTGGTGTAAGTACATTCTGGTGGCTATTGACCACTTGACCTGGTGGGTTGAAGCGCAGATGATATGGGATTTTGGGGCAGTCACGGTGGCCAAGTTTATAATGGAATGCATTATTCAGTGATATGGCTGCCCACAATTCATTTTCACTGATAATGCAACCAACTTCACCTCGCACATCCTCCCCAAACTGAACGAGCTTATGGGTATCCACGGGGTTCTGTTGACTCCATATCACCCTGAGTCCAAGGGAATGGTCAAATGGGTAAATGGGACTTTAGTGAACATACTACAAAAATTAGTAATGGATCATCTTCTGATTGGAGTTCCCTCCTTTTCACTGCCGTGTTTGCCTATAACATTGGTTACCATTCTGCCACGGGGAAGAGCCCATTCCAACTACTATACGTCTGACACCCAGCTCTTCTGGCATTACTTTATTTGTGTGTAGAAGACACTGGCAGAACGCAACCCCACCGCTATTTGACTAACCTTGTGAACACTCTGATCAAATTGCAAACTGAAGCATGCTCCTTCAGCTTAGCAAAGAAGATCAAGCATCAGATTGCCAATCAGGTATGTCATAGTGGGTTGGCGAAGTTCAAAGAGGACGATATGGTTCTCTTCCATGAACAACATGGGTTTGGGCGAAAGCACAAGCTGGCCAGTAACTGGATTGGTCCATTTGAAGTTATAGAGAAAACTGGGGTCGACACTTATACCATCAAGGACCCCACAAGCAGTCAGATCATTAACCAAGCGCATATGAAGTTCCTCCTACTATACAAACAATAGAAGCCTTATTGTCCAGTCAAGGAGGGGGTAATGTCGCGATTCTGATATGACTGGATGATAATCTTGAAACAGCTAAAGCAGATTGGAAAGAATCCACCAAACATGACATTAGTTACAAATATTTGAGTGCCTCAAGATGAGGCAATATTGGGTTATAATGGGTTATTATTGGATCACCTCTAAATAGGGCGATAAGGTGATAAGGCGATGTCAACATTAGATGAACACAAATTAAATCGCCTCCAATTAGGCAATAGAGAGCTAAAGAATAACAAGCCAAAATCAAGGAGAATTGGCGGAATAGAATAGTCCAAGCTATGAGAGTGGTATCGTCCAAAGCTGCTGTATATAATTGAGATGGGTGATTGAGAGAGGTAGGTTGTTAATAGTAAAGAGAGAGCGGAACAGCAAAAGGTCACTGTATTTATTAAAAGTAAATAAAAAGAGTTGCTGGTCTATTGCTCCTATTTTTAGTATATTTTCATGTGTGTCTGAAGGACCAACAATCCCCACATTGTCTTTCTGTTGTCCAGTGGGTTCAAACTGTATAAACAATATGGCAGATCCTAATGTTAATGTCTAAAATTATATCACTCCTGAAAAGGATATATCTATTTGAGTAATGTCAAGAAGGAAAAGAACAATTTAGGTTCAGAATGATGCACTGAAAAGGAAAACAATTGAAACAAAAGAAAAAGAGTGCTATCAAGCAACAAGAAAATTAAGTCCACTAATGGTAATTAAAATTTGGACTCCAACAAAGCGCACAGGAGCCATGGAGCTGATGACCTTGATACTGCGGGCTCCACACACCACCACAGTGCAAGAATTCAGGACCTTGAGAAAATGAGTGCCCAAGAGAGAAATTAATTAAAGAAGAGACTGCATCAAAGTTCCTGAAGAAGATTCAATATTTTCTTAATCCTCTATTCAATTTATCACATAATTTAATTTCATCCCAATTTTTTAGTATTTAGTATAATAGATACTAAGTTTTTATCTTAGGCAATCAGTCTATCTCATGGAATCTTAAGTTTGTCATTTATTTGGTTTTTCACTTTAAACAAGTGAAAAGTAGTGACAGAAAGTAACCAGTCTTGAGTACACTATAGTTGAAGACACTCATTTGAGAAGGACTCCTTGTAAGGTTAGGCTTGCAAGGAAAGAGGTTAAGATAGCTTCGTTGGGTCAAGGGAAGATTCCAATGTACATAAGATTAATCTTAAAGAAGACTCACAGTTTGTGTGCAAGTGTCAAGTTTACTGCTCTCTCAGGAAGTTTAAGCCTAGCTGGTTAGTGTCAGATCTGTGCAACAGATTACCCCTTTTAACGCCCCAAGTATAAAATACCCAGAGTTAAGCAAGCAGAACCCAAGGCGGCAAGACTGGTGCTCACTACAGGGGTGACGCCAACCACACAGTTGAGAAGAGAGAGTTCAGGGCAAACGAAAATGTCTAGTATCGAGACTATGGAGGTATACATGGTGAAGAAGCAGCAGGAAGCCAACCCCAACTGAAAAAGAGTGATCGAGGCAAGGCTGCAAGTGTTGGAAAAAGAAGTAGTGGAGTTGAGGTTGTACCTAGATCAGGTTTCAGACACCGCTCAATAGGCTCAAATGGCTACTACCTCAGTGTTAGGGCATATACCAGTGACTAGAAAAATTGAACTAATCTGAAGGAACTTGAGGAATGGGTCTAACAACTTGAATCAGAAAATGGAACAAATTTATGAACATTGAATGAGTATGGTGAACATTTAGACCACCATGAGACTGTTTTGGGTGACATTGATCAAAGCTTGGAGGAACAAGAGGATCAACTTCAAATAAAACCACAGCCTTCTCTAATTCCTTTGCTAGAAAACTCACGTTTGGAAACGCTGGTGTTATTGACGCAGGGAGCAACATATCCACAACATCAGCAAAGTGCTCCAGTAGAGGAAGATTCGAACTTTAAACCCTATTTTAAAACCATGTTCACTCCTGGCGAGGGAACAATAGCCAGGTTTTTACAAATGTATGAGAATAGTATAGATGGCGCTAGTGACAAGCAGAAGGCTCATCACGTTCAAGGTTGCATGAGCCATGAAGCGCAGGAGATACTCAGCGCTAGTATACGCCCTGGTTTGACCTGGACCAAGGTGAAGAAAATCCTTTTATCAGAATTCAGTAGTGCACAGGATGTTGAGAATATGAAGCAAGAGTTCATATTGATGAAAATGGGCAAAACAGAGAAAGTTGAAAACTATGCCACTCGATACTACCTAAAAGCATAACAACTATGGACAACAGGGACCTTAGACTTACCTACCACAAAGACTGTCCTACTGTAACAATATGAGTTTGTCTTGATCGTACATTCTGACTCAGATTCATATTTTCCGAATCTGAGTCAGATCACTTTTAAAATATTTTTGGCTCAGTCGCTTTGAGCTCTGGGTTGTGCTTCACACAAGTTGTAGATTAGACTTGTGCGAGCCTAATCAATGACTCAGGTGAGGCCCCTGAGGGGCGGCCTTTATAAGGCATGCCTGCCCATTCTGAAGCTCACTTTGGAATTTTTCCCCCTAGCATTCCCTACCTGGGGAGCATTGGCAGTGGCTCCCCAGACGAGCTCTGGTCAGCGGGAACATTTGTTTTTTATGATCCTCAATAAAAATAAAAGTTGTTTTGGGTTAGCATACCTTGCATACCTGTGGTATTTTTCAGGTGTTTCATTTTGAGGAGCTTTTGGGTGGTTGGGTCAGACCAACCCAGAGGACTTTGCATAACCAACCAGTAGTAGGCAATGTTTGGTGCTGTCAATGCCCCAAACCTCTCTCTACTCAGTTAGGCTGCTTTAGTTGCTTACTGGTAGCACAAAAAAATATTATTTATTGGTGGTTGGAAACTGGGGATTTTCTGATCGTGACATAATTCCAGAATCAAATATGCACTGCACGCTGCCAATTCTCAGTTTGGCCAACTTCAGTGGTCACTTGGTCCCAGATGTCAAGGAACCAGCACTGTTGGGAGATGGTGACTGATGGCCAACCATGGACTTGAAGTGACCGTCAGTTAATTTCCCAGTGGGGCCTCCCGCTCACCAGGGATTCAGTGGCACCAAGGGGACCTGTCCCAGCAGGGCTCCCTCACCCATGGATGATCTTCCTGGAACAGGGTTGGATGTCCAGCTGTGTTGTACCGCACACCCCTCTTGCACTTCTGTTGGAGAAAGCGCCTTCCTGGTTGGGATGAGAAGACCATCCCCAACAGGAGCCTGGGAGGGGGTGCAACACAGCCAAGTGCAGGGCGTGCGTCCTCAGGCTGGGTGGGCTGATTCTGGCAGCCCAGTCCCAATTTTCTCTCACCATTTGTGTTCCCTTGAAGGGCCTAGAGTTTATCCAGGCTAATATTCCTGGTCTTGAGGTAACTCGCCCAGAAAGCCTTTGTTGTGGCAGCCTTCCGCTGTGGGGCTCCTCTTCAGGGGAGGGGCCCTCCTCTAGCGGGGGTAATGTAATGATTGAGTTCATCTCAATCGTACATTATGACTTGGATTCAGATTTTCTGAACCTGAGTCAGATTGCTTTTAAATATTTTTGGCTCGGTCATTTTGGGCACTGGGTTGTGCCTCACCTGAGTTGTAGATTAGGATTGTGCAAGCCTAATCAATGACTTGGGTGAGGCCCAAGGGGCATTTATAAGGCGCGCCTGCCCATTCCAAAGCTCACTTTGGAATTTTTGCCCCTAGCATTCCCTACCTGGGGAGCATTGGCAGTGGCTCCCCAGACGAGCTCTGGTCAGCGGGAACATTTGTTTTTTATGATCCTCAATAAAAATAAAAGTTGTTTTGGGTTAGCATACCTTGCATACCTGTGGTATTTTTCAGGTGTTTCATTTTGAGGAGCTTTTTGGTGGTTGGGTCAGACCAACTCAGATGACTTTGCATAACCAACCATTAGTAGGCAATGTTTGGCGCTTTCAGTGCCCCAAACCTCTCCCTACTTGGTTAGGCTGCTTTGGTTGCTTAACGGTAGCACCAAAAGAATATTTATTTATTGGCGGTCAGAAACTGGAGATTTTCTGACTGTGACACCTACTCAGTTCCAAAGATGCACATCCAGCCCTTAAGATGCACCTGACGCTTGCGGTCAAAATGGCTGGGTCTCTCAAGTCCAGCAAGGAAGCTTTACTCATTATTCAAGGAACTTATAAGATCAAAAACAAACCAATGACTCAATCAACATGCAGAGTTGGAAAAGCGGTGTATGCTACACAGGACAAGAGTGACAAGCCAAAAAACAAGAACTTCAAACCAGCTCCACAGTATCAGCACAAAGAGTTCACGTGCCACAAATGTCACAAGCCTGATCATTATTGGAAATCTTGTCTGATGAAAGGCAATGAAGAAAAACCCTCTTCAACAAAAGAGGAAACCCCTGAACCATAAATTGGGTGAAACTACACGTGGAAGGAGAGGGCAATCACCAAGATGAAGACTTGATAGATGCCGGTTACCATGTCTTAGGAGCCCCCAGTACTGTATCTGTACCTGCATGATTATAGGTACATGGATACACCAATGAGGATTGAACTCTACATACCTAGCTCAAGCAATGAAGCATACTCAAGTAGTCAATAGTCTAGAGAAAAATGAACAACTTGTACTGGACACCTTCAAAAATATTGAGAAGACTACTACTCTGCACACCAAATTAATGGCCAATACACCCAAGCAATTAGAGGAATTCAAAAATTCAGCTGATAATATGCTTTCAACTGGAAATCCATTTGAGAAGAGTGTAACCAAAATGTAAGTTGTGATACAGCGTGTACGTGTACTGGAAGTCCTCAATACTGGTGCCCCAGTCAATATCATGTCCTTAAAATTGATGAAGAAGCTGAAATTCATGCTGGACATCGACTACCATGTGAAATATCGGACAGCAGGACCTGATGCCATGTGTGCATTAAGGGATTACTCTTCCTTACCCCTACGCTTTGGACGCATGGCACTCACTTCCCCTGCCGTGGTTTTTGGACAACAACCACTTCAACTTCAATATCAGTACACAGTTTTTATTGGAGTTTGGAGCAAAGATTGACGTTTATTAGCAGCACTGTGAGTCTGCTAAACTACCAGATGCCCCTTGTGTTTAAGTATGAAGACCTGAAATCAAGGAAGCAGTGGACATGTCTGGTGAAACTGAGCAATCAATCTACCTGTTGCACTATATACTTTGTGAAAAAGTGTGAAGCAACTAACTGCTTCAGTGTGCGCCAAAGATGGGCTACCCTTAAGTGCCAATGAAGCAATGGAGATTTGACCAGAGTAAAAAGAGTTATGCACAGCGCCTTAAGTGTGAAGATCCCCCAGAACACTGTATTTAAAATATACACCCAAAAAGGAGTAAGCAAACAGGAGCTGCAAGTGCTACCTGGATTCTTTGACTCTAGTCACGAGGGTGAAATGACTATCCTCCTGGGGAACATCACCATTTAACCTATCCAAATTGAGAAAGGACAAGTTGTGGCATGCATGAAACTAACCAATTGTGATGCCATCGAGTCAAAGCATGCTGTTGGAGAATTAGATGAACTGGGACTTGCTGATGTGGCAGAGGACAAACGGAAAGAGTTGGATGACTTACTGGAAGATTTTGAAGATATTTTCAGCCAAGGACCAAACGATTATGGTCTGTGTAAAGGATAGATACACCATATGGATACAGGGTCAGCTATACCTTTCAAATCAAAGCCATACCGCTGATCAAAAACGGAAGAGGAGCTCATCACTAAGGATATTCAACAACTTACAGACGCTGGCTTGTTGAGGCCCTCAAAGTGTCCATGGACTTCGCCACTCCTGTTGATGAACAAGAAATATGGCTCACACAGGGTGGTAATGACTACCATCACTTGAATGAAATTACAAAAAAGAGACTTACCTTCTCCTAAGAATTGATGACGGCTTGAAACGGTTGAGAAGTTGAAGTATTTTTCAGCAATGGACCTGGCCAGTGGGTACTGGCAGATGAAACTGTCGCCCAAAGACCAGGAAAAGTGTGCCTTGATCAGCAGCCAAGGCTTGTTCAAACTGACCTGGATGCCGCAAGGGCGTTCAACGCCCTGGCAACCTTTCAATGCGCCATGGACCGAATATTTGGAAAACTGAAGATGATAAGTGTTCTAACTATCTGGACGATATGACTGTATTCAGTAGAACTTTCAGAGAGCATATTGAGCACCTTTGAGAGGTGTTCATATGGTTGAGAGAATCAAATATTAAACTGAAATGGAGCAAGTGCACCTTTTTCAAGAAGCAACTTGAGTTCTTAAGACATGAGATCAGTGCACAGGGGATTTAACCTCAAGAAGGAAATGTGAAGGCAAAAACTGAAATGGAGCATCTGAAGAGTATGGGGGATGTCCAGGTGTTCCTGAGCATGATCAGCTACTACTGACAGTTCATCCTGCGATTTACAGACTTAACTACTTCCCTGGCGTACCCACTGAACAAGGACTCTAAGTTTGAGTGGGTACTAGAGCAAGACCAATCCTTTAAGGATCTGAAAAAGAAGTTGGTAGAGGTGCCAATCATAATATACCTGGACTTCAACAAGACTTTTTACCTATACACCAATGCCAGTAATATAGGACTTGGTATGATAATAGCACAACTAGACAAGGAGGAGATTGACCATCCTATCAAATATCATTCCTAGGTCTTTACCAAAGCGGAAAGATACTACACTGTTTCAGAGCGAGAATGTCTTGCAGTGATTAGAGCAGTGAAGCATTTCTGGCCATACATATATGGAGTTCAATTCAAAGTCATAATGGACCATGCATCCTTATGCTGGCTCAGGAACATAAAAAATTCTAAGGGGAGACAGCCAGATGGGCTGTTCAGCTTCAAGGATATGACTTTGAAATTATACACAGGGCTGAAAGCAACCACCTGAACGCAGATGGGCTCTCAAGATTGCCTGTGTTCCATTGTATGTGCATGAGAGTGATCAACTTTATGACCTAATTGGATTACCTGAAGAGGAATGGGAAGAAGAAACTGAAGAAGTCAACTTAGTTTAAGAATATGATCAAAGGACACTCAAAGAGTAGATGGAAAACTCCAGAAATTCATTAAGGGAAATGGTATCCATATGTGCGACCTAGCAATCAAATGGAAGTAGTGATGAAGGCACACAAACACGTGGGACATGAAAGATTTCAGAAGACCCTAAACTATCTCAAGCACCAGTTCTATTGGGAGGCTATGACTGATGAGGTGCACCAAGCCTTGGAGATGTGTGTCACATGTGCAAGCTTTAGAACCATTGGAAAAGAAGTTCGAGTTTACACCAATCCCACCATCTGAACTTTTTCACAATGTATCTATTGATGTTGTAGGACCACTACCAATTGCCTCAAGTGGGAACAAGTTTGTCATAGTAGCAATTGATCACTTCACAAAGTGGATTGAAGCAGAGGCATTAAGACATACACTGCAGGGACCACCACCTGATTCCTTTACAACCAGATTTTCGCAAGACATGGTTGTCCCCAGATTTTATTAGATAATGGGAAGAACGTCATCTCAGAAGTAGTGAGAAAACTTATGAACTTGGTAGGGCTTAAACAACTGTTCACTACCCCCTATACATCATCATCAAACGGAAGTGTGGAATGAGTAAATGAGATGTTAGCCAGGATCATCAGGAAGATAGCAGTTAACTACAAATCGAAGTTGGATATCCTCTTACCATCTGCACTGTTTGCTTACTGACTTAGCCACCATAGGGTCATTAGGATGTCTCCTTTCAAGGCGCTCTACGAGAGAGAAGCTGTCCTGCTTACCCTGTTAGCTCTAGTAATTGCCACGGATCATAAGAACTTACCCCTGGGAACTATCATCAAGAGTTGGCTGATGATCTCATACACATACAACTAGAAGCCAGGAAGAACATTGAGCACAGTATTCCAAAATGTCAGAATGACAGTCAGAGATATGCCAAGCTTCCAGAATTTGGAGTCAACAATAAAGTATTGTTTTATCACATCTGCAGAAGCCAGCCTGAGAAGCTTCAAGCCATTTGGACTAACTATTAATTATACTGGCCAAGAGGGGCCATTAATACTCCATATGAGATGATGCCACCAACATTAGGTTCAACAGAGTCCACGTGAGACACCTCAGATCCTACCCTTGGTCTCATTTTGGAAGAGGTGGTGTCACAGATTTGGTGCACCGTGAAATTGGTAAATCCTCAACCTCTGGTAGAATTGAGGAAATTCTGATAAAAGTGCAAGAATTATTAACACAAGGTGAGTCTAACTTAAAAAATGGTAATATTCCAAATCAAATTGGCTGCAAAATGGTGATAGTAATAATGTTATGGACAAAATGACAAGCGGTCCAATCACCAAAGAGGTGCAAACCAGTAATGACAAAACTTTAAATGAGATATGCTCCCAAAAAGGAAATATTTGTTTGAGTAATGTCAAGAAGGAAAAGAACAATTTAGGTGTAGAACGGTGCACTGAAAAGGAAAACAATTGAAACAAAAGAAAAACAGTGCCATCAAGCAACCAGGAAATTAAGTCCACTGATGGTAATGAAAATTTGGACTTCACTAAAGCGCACAGGGGCCACGGAGCTGATGACCATGATACTGCGGGCTCCACACACCACAACAGTGCAAGAATTCAAAACTTTGAGAAAATGAGTGCCCAAGAGAGAAATCAAATTAAAGAAGAGACTGCATTGAAGTTCCTGAAGAAGATCAATATTTTCACAATTCACTATTCAAATTATCACTCAATTTATTTTACATCCCATTTTTTAGTTTTTAAAAAATATACTAAGTTTTTATCTTAAATAAACAGTCTATCTCACAGAATCTTAAGTTTGTCATTTATTTGGTTTTTCACTTTAAACAAGTGAAAAGTAGTGACTTCAAGTATCCAGTCTTGAGTACACTACAGTTGAAGACACTCGTTTGAGAAGGACTCCTTGTAAGGTTAGGCTTGCAAGGAAAGAGGTTAAGATAAGCCTCGTTGGGTCAAGGGAAGATTCCAATGTACATAGGATTAATCTTTAAGAAGATGCACAGTTGGCATGCGAGTGTTAAGTTTACAGCTCTCTCAGGAATTTGAGCCTAGCTGGTTAGTGTCAGATCTGTTCAACAGATTATCCCTTTTGACGCCCCAAGTTTAAAATCCCCAGAGTTAAGTGAGCAGAACCCAAGGCGTCAAGACCTGTGTTAATAATCATTTTCATTCCAGGCAGCAGAGTGTTTGCTGTTTTCATTTTCAGGGGGATCCCATAATTTTTCAGGATCTACCTCAGCATTTCTCCATTTTTTCCAACCAATATATTTTGTATGGGAACATTACCATCATCATAAATTAAAAATAATTGAGGTGGGTCAACCTTGGGACAAATATATCACATCAAGATTTTCTTAGCCAGCACAGGTTTTGAACTTGTGATGAACAAAACCTGCACTAGAGTGGAAGCATGAATTACCCTGCCAGGCTAACCCACCATTTTCATAAATTAAATTCACAAAATTGCTTTTCTTAGTCAGCAGTGACTCTCCTTCCTGCTGATTTACTAGAGGCAGGGTCTGCACCAAAACGGTCAGGGTATCATCCTCAAAATTACATTTTGCTCCATATTTCTCAGAAACTTAATCCCAATCAAGATATCATAATTCTGGTTCACCAACACAATGGCAGAAGCTGTTAACACTAATGAACCAAACCAGAGTGGCAGTGCACTGTACACTCCACAGGATATTGTCATCTCTGGCCTCGCTGATCCATATTCCTTCAAGTGTTCTAGGTCTGGCGAAATCTTCATTCGTTTTACCAGTTTGGTCATAACAATATTTATGGGCGCTCCACTGTCAATGGTTGCCCTCACTCTCACTTTATTAAGGATATTAATTACATAGGTGCACTCATTAAATTGTAATATTGTGTTTACTTAGTAAATTGTGACATTATAATGCTGAATTGAGAGTTTATTTATTTGTGCTGAAAGGTCAGGAAAAGATTCCTTGATAGTGTCAAGAGAGTGTCTGTAACTCCCTCATTCCCAGAGAGGTAGTGTGGGATGCACAGCCACACTTCCAGGGAACTAGCCATTAGCAAGATAGGAAACAGGTCACCGCGGAGGGTGCTAGAGCCAATGGGACTAAGGGCAAGGGTGTACAACGTGGAGTATATCAGTAGATAACAAATAAATACTAAAACTTGGTTAGACTCCAAAGAGGAGTCCATAACCAAGTGAAGATTGGTGCTGGGGTGCTTGAGTGTCTCAATCTGGAGGGGACCAGGGTGGCACAGAGGTGCACCAGATACTGTAGTTAATTTTGTCAAGATAAAGTTGCCAATATTGTTGGAGACCTCCTCAAGGAGGTCTGCGCACAGGGTCGCCCAAGGGACTATAAAAAACTTAAAACTTAATATGGAATTTTATTTAGGAAGTCGACCAATGAGAAAGTTTAGTATTGTGGAAACATACTTAAATAATGGGGGAAAAGTTGCCAATTAGCAGAAGTGGTGATAAGCCTAGGAGAATCAATAGGCGCATGCTACCATTGGCCAGGGTACTTTAACTCAAATTTGGCCAAGCTTGAGTTATGGATTGTAGCTGGACTCATCCCAATTTGGTAATATTATAATGTGATAAATTTCAAAAACTTGTTCCTCAAGCAATTGTAACAAACCATTGGGATTTAAAACGTAGCTGAGGCGTTTAACGCCCTGGCTGTAACACCAGGCTGAGCATCATGCACATTCCCAGGACCAACCTGAGCATTTCTCGCCTGTACCCAGCATTGGTGCAAGGTATGTTTAAGGTCAGAAAGGCCTTCCAACTTAACCTTTTTAGCCTCCTGATGTCCAGCTTTATCCTTACAATCCATGCCCTCAATTATATCAAAGTCATGACATTACCCTCTTGTTCTTTTGAGGCTCCACCCCCTCCAGTGGTTTTTTCCAGGGAAAGTTCTTATGGGCTAGGGCCAGCTTCATGGCAGTAATAGTTTGTTTTGACTTAGGTCCTGAAGCCTTAGTGAAACGCTTGTGAAAACTTTCTATCAGATCCTGGGCATGGATGCAGTCCCGCGCTGGTACCCAACTGTTCTCCGCTGCATCAAATCCCTTCCATAATATTAGGTACTCAAGCCTTCTTCTTAATAATTGTGAGGTTACAATCTCCTCCAATTTCCATACTGGCGTCCCATCCATGAGATAAGCCTAGGAGTCTCTGGTGGGGGCCCTCAAACAACGTTAGCTTACTTTCATGGAAGATGGGGAAGATCCAGAATGACAAAGGAAAACTCAACTGGTACAAGGAGTAACCTACTTTTCAGACAATGCGGTAAGGTCAATACTCTTTGGTCCCAGCTTTTTGCATGGCTGCTTTATAAGGATGTTTCTAGCATCCAACATCACGAGGTCCCCTTCCTTGTAAGCAGGATCTAACCATCCTTTTCCATCCACGTTCTTCTTATAAGCTTGCATTACCACATTTTAAATTTGTGTTCACCCCCTGATGTACTTTCTTAAGATTCTTTGCATAGTCCACCACTGCTTCCACTTTGGTTCCACAGCTGGGCTCCATGTTAAAGCAGGGTTGAAGCCATAGTTGGAAAAAAGGGATAACAACCAATTGATGCTGCTGGGCGTCGTTATAGCTAAACTGGACCATGGGAGATGGGAAACCCAATCTGAGTGATCCGTAGTAGTGTAACACCACAAGAACTGTTCCAGTCACTAGTTTACTTTTTCAGTCTGCCCATCTGATTGGGGTGATAGGCAGTTGAACGACAGGGGAAAATCTGAAGAGTCTTACACAACTCTTCCCAAAAGACAGAAGTAAACTAGGGCCCCCAATTACTGATTATCTCTTGGGGACCCCATAAAGAGCAAACACGTGAGATACAAAGAGCCTAGCCATCTCTGCCATGGTTACCATGGTTCTGAGGGGGATCAAGTGGGCGAACTTTGTAAAGCAATCCACCACTACTATGATGGCGTCGTAACTATCAGAAGCAGGTAACTCCACAATAAAATCCACTGATAAAGAAGTCCAAGGTCCTTCAGCCTTTTGAGATGGTACCAATGACCCTGCGAGGGGCTGGTATTTCAGCTTCATTTGGTTACAGACCATGCACTCTTTACAATACCTGTCAACCTGCGCAGCTAATCCCTTTCAATTGTAAGCGCACCAAATTAGCTCTAGATTCTTTGTCTTCCCAGGATGGCCAACGGTGATTCCGTCATGATGATCCCAGATGATTTCCAAGCGAAGTTGTCTTGTAGGAACCCATAGGCGCCCCTGAAGTCACACCATTTCATCCTTCACGTGTAACTCCTGGTAATATCCTCCTGGTTTAACTTGCTCTTGGCAAGATTTATAGTATACTTGTCTGACAAAGGCTGTGAAAGGACTACCTTTATGAACATACCATATTCCTCCGCTTTTTCCAAAGGAGCAAGCGCTGGCCTGTAGGCCAAGTGGGAGGTATGATGGACACAATCTTACGCGGAGGAATTACCAAGTGGCTGTTGTGTACCTCTACCTCCTTTAGATCTGGAGCTAGTATAGGGTTCCAGCTCAAAGCATCTGCCAAACCATTTTTCTTGCCCTTTGTAAACCCATAAGAAAATGCAATTTGGGACAGGGTCTCAGGCCAGCAAGTCTGCCTTGGGGTCAAGACATGAGGTGCATGGTAGTACAACACGGCTGGTGATCTGTATAAATGCAGAATGGTTGGTATGTGTAATGGTCAGGTCAAACTTATTGTTACAGTTTGACTCTATATTTGGATTTTTGAATCTTGAGTTGAAACACTTTTTTATGTTTTGCAGCTCATGCAGGGCTCAGCGCCAGGCTGTGCCCCTCCCAAGATATTCTTTATGCTCTTAGAGGCCTAAATAATAGTGCAGGAGGGGATCCCTGGAAGGGTGACCTTAAAAGGTTGGGCCTGCAAGATTCTGAACTCAGTTCAGAACGCTCTATTTGTCATTTCCTGCCCTCACATGGGTCTCTCTGGTGGCCTCAGGGCCATTCTTGCCTTGTCTTACTTGGTATCCCATGGCAAACCTAGTTTAAATTCTTAATAAAAAGTTGGTATTTGGAAGAGAACTAATATGCTGAATACTCTGGTTTTTTCTTGTGTCATTTGCGGTGCCCTATGTTATTGGGATTTAATTCATCTGCATGTTTATTTTTAGTAATAAATAAAACTAGGCTAGTTTTAAGGCCAAAATTCTCACTTACCTTTGTCATCTTTTCTCGTTTTTGAATTTCCCTAAATCTGAGGTTAAATTAGTGAGTATGTGGAGTCAAAACTCTTACCTTGAGGGAACCTTATATTGGGCAATCTTTTAGTGCCAATTTTGATCCGCTGATCCTAAGGCACAATGGTGGTCAAAACTGGGACGTTTTCAATCATTACACTATTCTGAACTCTGTGTGCTTTTATCACGCCACCAGGTCCCCAGTTTGGCCCAACTTCAGTGGTTGCTTCAGGTCCCAGTTGTTAAGTAACCAGCACCAGGGAAAGCTGGTGACTGATGGCCAACCCTGGATCTGAAGCAATCATAAGTCCAAAATTCTGGTGGGGCTTCCCCTCACCAGGGATCAGGTTGGCACTGAAAGACCTGGCCCAGTTGGGCCCCTTGCCCCACGGTTAGCCCACCCTGTGTGGGATAACTGCCAAGCTATGCATTTGGAATATTTTCCCTTGTCAGGTGGACTGGCTCTTGAAGTCTGGTTCTGGCTCTGTTTTTGTTGGGGAGGCCCTCAGGGTGGTTACCTCATGCTATGAGGCACCCTATTGTGGGGGGCTCCTTCTTAGTGGGGTGTTAAAATCTGGGTGCTTGGATGGTTTCTCGCTTCTGGACCTATATTTCAACTGCACAGATTCGTGGATAAATGTGTTGATTGTTTGATTGAAATTGATAAACTTAGGCAATAATAGTATGAAGACTATTATTATTGTTGATTCCCCTAAAAGCCACGTTGAGTAGAGGGTCCAACACTATCTAGGTGCTTCTTCCTCTTGAAGATATATTTAATCTGGTAGGGAACAAATCCCTATTCTCTTCACGCAGAGCCAAGAAGATATTTTATAACAACAACTTAAGGATATCTGATCCTTGCACTCTTATCCCAAGAGTAATGTTATACAACCAAAGTAAAACAATAAAGTTATTATAAGTTTTTAATCTCCTTTTTTTGAAAATTTAAGGGTTTTTACAGTTAAAAGTGACACACAACTTTTCAGCTGTCCACTGGGAATTATTTGTGCTCCTATGCTGGTTTGACCCTCAAGTGTTAGGCACCAATCTTGTTGGGTACCATTGCCTTGAGTTTCTTGAATAGCATAATCCTTGGCTGTTCAGCGACCAAATAATTGGTATTAGGGACTCAAAACCAATTGTTTTGGCTGATGATGATCCTACTCTCTACCTCCAGCATTCAAATGCTTTTTTAGTTTCCAACAACTCCCCATTTGTTCTGCTCTGAACAATTCCCTATAATTTGACTATTGAGTGTTGCTCCCATATCAAATTATTGCTTGATTTTTGTCAGGGGATGATTGCTGACAATAATCTCATCAGTCAGTGACCTCTGCTTAGATATTAAATGATTTACTGCAATAATTTGACTGTTGGGTGTTATTCCCTCATCAAATTCATACTTAATATCATTGGGGATGATGCCTGACATTAATTCCATCAGTCAGCCGCTGTTGCTGATACTGTACAATTATAACTTAATTGTCAAATTTGTTAATCGGTTAAGAGGTTGGATTATGTGGTCATCTCAAATTCCAACATATCTCCCCTCCTGAGCAGATTATCCAACAGAAGATAGAACCCTCAGGGATGGAAGCCACTTTAGCTTGAGCTCATATTTGGTTTTTCATATCTCTATATCCTCAGCAGAGTGCAGCTCTGTCTGCACTCAATGCCCATATGCTCTGCTCAGTTTTGATGACTTCTTATCCTTGGTTACTACTCATTGCCGCCTCTTCTCAAGCGCAGTTCCCATGACATCATGCTGTGCAAGTCCCATCTTTGCATCCTTGCTAAAAAATTAACTGGTCCCCCTGTACAAACCCCAGGATGGGTTTTTGTGACTCCATGTCAACCTGTATAAACCCAAGAATAGGTCTTGTTGGCACCTTGTCATCTGTACCAACCCCAGGGCATGTTTAAACATCTCATTGATAGGGACTATTCCAGCAGATCTAGTTTCAGACTGTCCTGATCCTGCCAAATGCTTGGGACTTGTGCCCAATATTGTTTTTCCATTCCTCCACGCTTATTAGGTGGAAATATCACCAGATGCATCATTGCTCAAAGAAATAAATTTGATTTTTTAATATATTTTTTATGCATCTTTCTATCTTTTTATCTTTTTTTCATATATATGTTTCTTAAGCCCAATACTTTAAGTATTTTGTGTGGACCTATTGACTATTCAGCCATCTTCAATATTCTTGATCATATAGGCATCATTTGCCAACTTGATAATCTTGAATGGTCACATCCATAGGGCATACAACTCGCTTTTCCCTTTTTAAATTTTTCTTCATCATTATTTGCTTACTTGAATGCTCAGAGTAATTCTGCTGATAGATATGTAAATGATCTTCTATGTGCATGGATTAATTTAAAACTTTTTCTCTATCCAATTTTGTCTATACAAATCCTATTTCTCAGCTTTAATTGCCAACTCAAACGTTTGATTATTTCTGCTAATAGATCTGTAAATGATCCACTACTCGCACAGATTAATTTGGTAACATTTTTCTTTGCTAAAGTCATCTGGATCAGATACTATTTTTCAGCATTCCTTGCCTTTCTCATTAATTGACTAATATAAGGTCAACTGACTTCATCCACTACTTTCTGGATTAATCGCCTCTCATTTTGATCTCATCTAATGCCTTGGGACTTCTCACAGCGGACCCAGTTGCAACCTGAGCTGGTCCTGCCAATGCCTTTATTTCAAGTAGATATCTGGTGGAACAGATTCACTTGCAGTGCTAAATAGTTCCACATCTAGACTGCAAATCCTTTTACAGAATTTTGGGCAGTTTCATCCTCCTCTTGATGAATCACAACATTCACTAATTATTGTGATTTCTTCTCCCAATTTTGGGTAGCAAATTGTCCCGTCGCTCCATTTTTTAATAGTGGCTAGTTGATTTGTCCTTCCACTTGGATCCTTGGGGGCTTTACCCATTACAAATTGATTCTGCCAATTAATGTCTTTTTCACCGTTCTCTAAAGCATCATCTTCTAATTACACCATAGTTTTATCATCCTCAGTTGGAATTTCATCATAAAGTTGATTAGGTGCATCAAAAGTTGCTCCCAACATCTTCGGATGGTCCACCATCTGTGAGGTCATTATTTCAGTTACTAGTGCTGCTGCCATGATCTGATGCAATTTACAGTAGGGCTGCAGCGCCGCCTGCATAGCTATGCGTGCATCAAAGTCTGTCAACACATTTGCTCCTGCCAAGATCTGGGCTTCTTGGTAAAACTAGTTGGCAAAATTAGCCAGGGTCTCATCTTTGCAGAATTGTATACCCAAAACTCTTGTTTACAATTTGCCATCTGAGTAGGGCTTCCAAAGTCCAACATAATGGCTGCTTTTACTTCTGCGTATGACCAGTTGTCCCCATTGAGGTGGGGTAGCACCAGATTCTGGCAGTCAGTGCTAAGACAGTTCATTACAGTCACCACTTTTTGATGGTCTGCATAGCTGAACATGGTCATCTCAAATAGGCGGAAAAACGCTAGGGGTGTTATCCTGGTGTCAGACAATCTCCTTCTTGACTCAAGAAAAATAATGTTGGAGGTACAAGTGCCCCCAAATCTGCTACCATGATTGGCCCATCACCTGCCTGATCTTCAAATAATATTGTGGTTATCAACGATATGAGTAACCATGGCAAAAAGACCTTGGCGGATTCTTGGTGGAATACTAACTATCAGAAAGTTATGGTTTATAACAAAAATTGGCTTAAAGAGGTAATAACTAATAATAGGATTACTCTGACTTCTCGGCCAAATTTGGGGTGTTTGATACCACATGGGTTTGATCACCCAATGAGTTGAGAAAATATTACTCGATGATGATAGAAAGCAAATTAACCAATCATTACCACACAAGTCTGACCACCGCTTAGGTGAGAAGATTTTACTCGATGGTGATTGGATATAATTCATCAAATCATTATCAAACAGGTTGGTTTTGCCTCAAAATTTTTATCTTTGATCTGATAGGCTGAAAGCCTATATTTCCTAATTTGGATAACTCAGCTTCATATACTTTTGCCTCAAATATTCATGGTCTCAAAATTTGAACTAGTTTAAATAGGAAATACTAGTATCGAGAAAAGGACCTTTCTTTGGGTTTGTCCTGCTTAAACAATAAAACTTAAAAAACTTTAACAAAGCGCTATTTATTACTTTTATTAAAAGTAAATTTCTCACTTTAAAACAAGATAATTGTGGCATCCATCAGAGGATCCCACAAATTGGTGCTCAGTACAGGGGCTTCACCCTGAATACTTTGATAAGTATTAAAGAAATGGAGAGTGTCACCCATTGGGTGAGAAATGGGGAAGGGACTGAATATGATGATTGAATGGATAGCCCTACTGCTTTGATGTTTGGAGAAGAACAATTTGAGTGCATATTAATACCTGAGTCTCATTGCATCACCTGGCCAGCCACTGAAGCTGTGAGAGACCTTACTCATGGCATCCTTAACCCTGGTGACATTGCATCCCGCGAACGAGCGTTGTTGGTTGAGGAACGCCACTTATTTCTCTATGAGACTAGTGTCCTCCCAGAGACCTATAATCAGCTTACAAATTTGACCACCTACATGCGCAAGTTTGCTCACCCTGCCTTGGTACACATGATGCATCTATTAGCTGGACATCACAAAGAGTTACATTGACATCTAGATACTCATGCAGCTCTGAATTTAGCTTATGATAAGTTGTAACAACTGACCTCCAAACATCTTGGAGCAGTTAGATCTGGTGTGGAAGCTAATCGTAACTTCATCATACAGCTGCATGATTGACTTACTACTATGGATACTGGGATTGTAAAGTATGTTGAGGAGGCCATGAAGATATTCTGGGATGAACTGAATGCTTCCTCCGCTAGCACTCGCTCATTGTTGGAGAAGTTTGCTAAAGAACTTGAAAAGCACAATGAGCAAACGCACTATGACTTTTCAGCCCCTGACTCTGTCCCACAAGAGGAATATGAAAACCATGTGGCTGTGGTTGAGCGACAGTTAATTCAGGCCTTTTTGCACATTGATGAACTTGAACGCCATCTGTTGCTTGAACCCTCTAGCGTCATCACCACCCTTACGGCCAAGGTTGTTCAGCTAGAAAAGGAGCTAGCTCTCAAAGCTTTGTTTGAAAATACCAAATATTTTGGCACGTCGCCTGACTGAATGCGAAACTGAAGCAAAAGTGGTAAAAGCTCCGGTGGAAAGCCCTGCGCTGTTGAAGGAAGTATTCAGTCAATTAATGCAGGTCGAGTGGAAGAATGAACAAATTAAGGAGGGAGTACAAGGCCCCAGCTCCCATTCTCATGATGATGAAGGGTGTAAACAAATGAAAGAAGAGCTGAAGAACCGCGTGGAAGCTGTGGAAACTGCTCAATTAAACCTAAGCTCGCTGGTGGCACAACTTCGTTTTCAAGTCAATGCAATGGAGAGCTGAATGGAAGATCTTGAAACTCATAAAATTAGGGATCGAAGCTCAACTGAAACTATGTGAATCTGGGCCCCTAGAAGCCCTCACCAAAATGGAAACCTGGCTCAAAGCCATGCAAGATCAGTTCAATCGCCTTTTGTGTACCTTTGATCAATTAATCTACCGCTCTGAAACCTCAGAAGCAGAAGCTCCAGCTATTCATATCCTTACCAGGGGGTGATTCTAGTTCATTTAAACCGATGTTCAAAGACAAGTCTATCCCAGGAGAATGCAGCATTGCTTCATTTTTATAAATCTATGAAGCAGCTATGGAAGGGGCAATGGATCATCAGAAGGCCAAACATATACTTACCTGCTTGGGCTGCATGGCACAGGAGGTGATGGTCCCTCACATGGATGCTCTTTGCACTTGGTCCAAGTTAAATAGGCTCTCATAAACACGTTCAGTTCAAAACAGGCTTTAAGTATAAAAGCAAGCTTTTATGCGTATGAGTATCCAAAAAGTAGAGTCAGTGGTCGCCTTTGTGGAACGATTCTATATGGAAGCACAGACATTGTTAACCTCAAAGATGTTGACTTTGGATGATGCTGTAGCCATGTTTTGACTGGAGTGGCTTCTAACCCTCCATTAGCGATGCACATCACCTCAGTTAAACGCTATTTCCATACCATTCAAGACATCAAGGAAGCGTTAATAGATGTTGCTGATTTCCATAAGCCCAAAGTTCCATGTGGAGCAGTATCTCGTCCTCACGTTTTAACCATTGAGGATTCAAATCATAAGCCTCGAGCCCTAGCTATTGAAGACAAGAAGGAGCCCCTTCAGATAATGGGCCCTGAAGAGCAAAACCCCAAAGCAAAACGTCCTGAACGCCCTCGGTGCAAATACTGCTACAAATTTGGACACAAGGAGGCTGTGTGCTGGAAAAGAAAGCTGACGCCAAGGTACAGGAGCAGGGAAAGGAAATGTCAGCGTAGGGAATGGCACACCTATTGCTGACAAATCTCATGTGCCTGACTCACTTAAACAACTTATGCCATTACCTCGCGTTACTAATACCCCAGGGGATGATTCTGAGGGGGTACAGATGAGGTCGGCTATTTCATTGTAGGAGTACCTGCTGAAGTGGAAATCCCCAATCGCTTGAATGCTGGAGTTTAGATGGAGCCACCATACCTGAAGAGATGTATATCTGCCAAGTTCTAGGGGAGCCAGCCATTATCGATACTACCAGCGATGCAGATGAGGTGTTGTCTCACCCTATTTGCCCTCTTCAGCATGGCCATACCATGCAGTCCATCCAGGAAAATTACCCCGAGACCGCATGCAAATTAGCCTCCACTTTTCATCTTAAGGAGGTATTAGCGCTATTGCCCACTTTTGGGGGGATACTTACAAAGGTCAAAGTAGTTATCCAAAAAGTTTGGGTGATGGCTATCTTAGATACAGGCTCCCAGAAGAACGTAATCTCCTCCAAGCTGATGAAAAAGATCAAACTTGCACCTGACTTTGAGTACAACCAAGACTTTGGAACCGCTGGTCCTAACAACACCTGTGCACTTAGTGCTTACTCATCCCTTCCCATTTATATTGGGAAGTTTATTCTATCAGCCCCCGCAGTGGCTTTGGATAATAACGCCTACAATATGCTTATAGGTACTCAGTTTATGATTGAATATGAAGGTATTATCAATATGAAGCAGGGGTTCTTGTCATTGCTCAATTATGAAGTCCCCTTAGTTCTAGCCAATAAAGAACCCAGCAAGAAGGAATAGTCTTGCATGAATGAGTACTCGCTTCCCGCCTTACCTATAAATTATACCAACCTCACAAAAACGGTTACTAAAGAAGGCCAAGCTGCCAATGAGCTCTGAGCTCCTCTACCTTCTTACCAAGTGTCGGATAGGGCTTTATATTACCACAATCGCATAACTCCCCATAGTGGCAAACTTGGATTAATCTGGGAGGGGCCATTTACTATCATGTATAAGAGAGGAAATGAGTATTCTATAAAGTCTTTGGCTACAGGAATTATCATATAATGGATATATGGCCACTTCTTATGACCCTACACCCCTCCCAACATTCTTGAGGGGGGCAATGTTGGACAATCTCCTTCTCGACTTAAGAAAAAGAATGTTGAAGGTACGAGTGCCCCAAATCTGCTACCATGATTGGCCCATCACCTGCCCAATCTTCAAATAATATTGTGGTTATCAACGATATGAGTAACCATGGCAAAAAACCTTGGCGGATTCTTGGTGGAATACTAACTATCAGAAAGTTATGGTTTATAACAAAAATTGGCTTAAAGAGGTAATAACTAATAATAGGATTACTCTGACTTCTTGACTGAATTTGGGGTGTTTGATACCACATGGGTTTGATCACCCAATGAGGTGAGAAGATGTTACTCGATGATGATAGGGTGCAAATTAACCAATCATTACCACATGAGTCTGACCACCGCCAAGGTGAGAAGATTTTACTTGACAATGATAGGGTGCAAATTAACCAATCATTACCTCACGAGTCTAACCACTGCTGAGGTGAGAAGATTTTACTCGCTGGTGATTGAATAATATTCATCAAATCATTATCAAACAGGTTGGTTTTGCCTCAAAATATTTATCCTTAATCTGATAGGCCAAAAGCCTATATTTCCTAATTTTGATAACTCAGCTTTATATAATTTTGCCTCAAATATTCATGATCTCAAAATTTGAACTAGTTTAAATAGGAGATACTAGTATTGAGAAAAGGACCTTTCTTTGGGTTTGCCCTGCTTAAACAATAAAAACTTGAAAAACTTTAACAAAGCGCTACTTATTACTTTTATTAGAAGTAAATTTCTCACTTTAAAACAAGATAATTGCGGCATCCATCAGCGGATCACACACCTGGTAAAAGGTGGGCAATTTTGGTGTATTTTGAAATTCCTCAGCTGCTCTGCTATAGAAGATCCTTGCCCAGCTTCACAAGTAGCCATAGGAGTGACTTCAGAAGTCATTTCCAACACACTAACAAATGATTTGGGCAGATTTTGGGGCAGGGAGGCCTTTCCAATTGGAGTTTCACATGCCTTTACATCAGCCTCATTCATCTTGAATTGCTCACAATCACATTTGTGTTTTTCCAATTCCTCAATATGCTTTGTCATTTTTGCCATCTCCTCATGAAACCGCCGGATGTATTCTCAATCTGCTTCCCATTCAGTTTTTTGGAATAAAATTTCTTTAACAAGTTCACTCTCTTTCCACTTCAAAGAGGCAACTTTTCCACACAGGTCGTTACTCACCATTACTAATTGTTTGAACATCACTTCCGCCTTGATCAAACGCTCCTCTAAGGATCTAAAGTTGGCTTGAGATGCTGAGCTGAGAACATTTTGATTGACAGCCTGTAGTTCCACCCAGAGCTTCCAAAGCTCTTCCTTATAAGACATTGTTGTTTATATTGGCTTTTGGCAACTCAACTACCCCCTGTAGTGAGCACCAATGTTAAAATCTGGGCGCTTTGATGTTTGTTCACTTCTGGCCTTAGATTTCAACTGCACAGATACTGGATACTTGCATTGATTGTTTGATTGAAATTGATAAACTGGGGCAATAATAATATGAAGACTATTATTGTTATTGATTGCCCAAAAGCCACGTTGAGTAAAGGGTCCAACGCTAACCAGGTGCTTCTTCCTCTTGAAGATATATTTAACCTGGTAGGGAACAATTCCCTATTCTCTTCATGAAGAGCCAAGCAGAGATTTGATAACAACAACCTAAGGATATCTGATCCTTGCACTCTTATCCCAAGATTAATGTTATACAACCAATGTAAAACAATAAAGTTATTATTCAGATTTTAATATACTTTTATTAGGGAATATTTGGGATTTTTTACAGTTAAAAGTGACACACAACTTTTCAGCTGTCCACTGGGAATTATTTGTGCTCCTATGCTGGTTTGACCTCAAGTGTTAGGCACCAATCTTTTTGGGTACCATTGCCTTGAGTTTCTTAAACAGCGTAATCCTCAGCAGTTGAATGACCAAATAATTGGTATTAGGGACTCAAAACCAATTGTTTTGGCTGATGACGACCCTAATCTCTACCTCTGGAGTTTGAACGCTTTGGTAGTATTCAATGTTTCCCAATTCGTTCAACTCTAAACAATTCCCTATAATTTGACTATTAGGCGTTGCTCCCATATCAAATTATTGCTTAATTTCATCAGGGATGATTGCTGACAATAATCTCATCAGTCAGTGAATTCTGCAAAGATATTAAATGATTTACTGCAATAATTTGACTTTCAGGTGTTATTCCCTCATTGAATTTATGCTTAATATCATTGGGGATGATTCCTGACAATAATCCCATCAGTCAGTTGCTGTTGCTGATACTGTACAATTATAAATTAATCAATAAATTTATTAATCAGTTAATATTTTGATTATATGGTCATCTCAAATTCCAACATGGGGGTGATTTATTGGTTGGGTCAAACAGATTATTGCATCTTGACTCAAGATTCAGCTTTCCAAATATCAATTTGAAACACTTTTTTAGGTTTTTGCAGCTCATGCAGGGCTTAGCGCTGGGCTGTGCCCCTCCCAAGCTATTCTTTATGCTCTTAGGGGCCTAAAGAATATGTTGGAGGAGCTCCCCATAAGAGTGACCTTAAAAGGTCAGGCCTCCATAATTATGAACTCAGCTCAAAATTTTCTCTTCTTGTTCTAAGCCCTCATGTGGGTCTCTCTAAGGCCTCAGGGCCACCCTTGCTTTGTCTTCCCTGATATCCCACAGTGAACCTAGTTTTTGTGCCTTAATAAAAAGATGTTTGGTTTTCAGGGTTTTGATTGCCAATACAATTATAGGTTTTTTCTGTGATTTGCAGTGCTGTTATACTATTAAGATTAAATTCATCTGCATTTTTATTTTGTTAATAAAATAAATAAGGCTAATCTTGGGGTCAAATCCTCACTTACCTGTGTACATCTTTTCTCATTTTTAAATTTTCCAAGATCTGAGGTTGAATTGGTGAGTATGATGCATCAAAACACTTACCTCGAGGGAAACTCATATCAGAAAATTTTTGGCATCCATCCGCCAATCCTAAGGCAAGATGGCAGTTAAAAACTGGGACATTTTTAGCCATTACAGTATGAGCCAAGTAATTGATGACAATAGGTAAGTGCCTCAACCACTGCTAATAACGCTTTGTCATAAATGGCGTAGTTTATCTCAGGCAAAGGCATCTTTGAGAAAAATATCCCACCAGATTCTCTATTCCATCTTCACCTACTTGTAATAGGGCCACCGCTATGGCAAAGTTGGAGGCATTGGTGGCCACAATAAACTCTTTAACAGGATATACATGGCAAAGGGTGGACGTAGACAACAGGGTGCACTTTACCGCTTGAAAGGCATCTTGCAAAACGGAGGACTACTGGAGCACTTTTGCTCCACTTGCCTTGTACAAGGGTGCCACCACCTTGGAAAAATTTGGCATTAATTTCTTAATGAACGTACACGTCCCCAAGAAACTCTTCAATTCCTTGACTGAATTTAAGGTGGACCACTCACAAATTTCCTTCTCCTTTTCTGGAGTGATCGTGTGACCTTGGTCAAACATGACGTTGCCCAAGAAGGTGACCTTGAACTTAAAGAGCTCACACTTATTAATTTTCAGCGTAAGATTGCCTGCCCTTAAACTCTCCACTACTTTCCATAGGTGTATAGCTTAGGACTCTTGATTGTAGGGGAAACACCAGGATATCATCCATGCAAGAAACCGCGCACACACTCAGCAGGTCCCCGCAAGGCTGCATCTATATGGCATTAAAAGATAGCCAAGGCGTTTTTAAGCTTGTTATTAACCTGAAACTGTAAAATTTTTTTTGGTTACAGAATGCGGTTAGTTACTCCTAGCCTTTCTTGATCAAGATCTGATTGAACATATTTAAGCAATCCAGTATGGTATAGACTTTCACCTTCTCCACATAGAGAGCAGTCTGAGAATCTAACGGGATGGGATGAAAGTCTGGTACAGTGACGTTGTTGAGATTCCCATAGTTTACACATGTGTAAAATATCATCTCCTTTATTTACAAAGAGAAGTGGGGAGCATACTTTGAAGGTACGCTAAAATATCATGGCTTTAGCTAACTGCTCTTTAACCTAAACATCCAAGGCAGCTTCCTCCCATACATTTAAAGGGTAAATGGGAGAAGATATACACACCAGATCAACGGTAAGCTTGAACTCACAATCAAACTCTGAATGAGCTGGTAGTACATTGGATGAAGCCGCATCAAACAAATATTCTAGCCCCTTCAAACAGGATGGTAAGGGTACCTCCAAATAGGGCTTCAGCTATGAAGCAAGACTGAATTTATGAACCTTGGCCATTGGGGCAAATTACCATAAGAATTAGCCTCAGACAATGGTACAAATAATTTATGACCATTTTTTAAAGTTAAGGACAAGGTGTTGTTTATCA
The DNA here is from genome assembly GCA_022478985.1 of Massospora cicadina. Classification (NCBI taxonomy): domain Eukaryota; kingdom Fungi; phylum Entomophthoromycota; class Entomophthoromycetes; order Entomophthorales; family Entomophthoraceae; genus Massospora; species Massospora cicadina. The sequence continues at coordinate 10,542 of JAKSZP010009529.1, read as the reverse complement.
ATTTTGGCTATGACATCAAACTTTTGCCATCACTCTACCCCCAAAATAATGTGGTACAGAAAGTTTTTGATTGCTTGGAAATGGTCATCCAAATGATATATGCCAACTTGATAATCCACTGACCCCAGAACCTTCAGCGTGGGAATACCTTTTAAGCCCCTCAACTAACTATACCACCTAGCAAGTAATTCAATTCAAGGTAGTCGGCTAAAGCTTGGTCAATAAAATTCTCAGAAGCTCTTGTATCCACCAAGATAGGTGTGCTAATTTTCCCTAAAGGGGATGAAAGAGTAGCACTTAGCAAAAAATATCCCAAATGGTCTTATTTAAAGCAGAAAACGCCAACGCCTTTCCAAGAAAACTCTTTTCAGGCATAAGCATGCCTCCAAGGTATGTTTTTGCATCATAGAATGGAGAGGGATAATTGGCCACTTTTACTACTGAGGCCACATATCCCACCATATCTTCAGCAGTTGCATAAACACTTTTATATCTAAATGAAACTACTTTTCCATTCCCTGTGTTATGCGGATCATGGTAGAGGTCAAGCGGGGGTTCTCAGGTGTAAACTTATATACTGAAATAGGGTCCTCATCATAGCCATAAGAGCTAATAATCAGCTAATTTTTTGTATGTTATTCACATTATAAAACGCGTTTTTGGGCATCAACGACCCCATACCCACTTCAATGGCCAGTAGTTCCTTGTTATCCAGGGCCATCACACCACGCTCTTTGTCAATGCTTTGGCCTGCACTGCAGAAATGCGGTGCAAAGAAAAATCATTTCTGTGAATTTGTTTTTCATTAAGTTTGGGGCTAGACTCTCCCAGGTCCTTGAATTCTGCCAAAAAGGGAGGGAATTGGTGGGAAACTCTTCCCCATTCAAGAGAAAAACACTGGTTGCATATGCTGTATCTATAGGGGCTGCTGCAGGTGACATCATTGCAGTGGAATCAACTGAAACATTTAATTTGTATTTGGGGCTAGACCTCAGCTTGTCTTCAAATATGGCAGAGCTCAAAGTAATGAAAGGATAAGATTCTCCTTTTATAGAGGCGTGTGCAAGTTTTTTGGGGCCCATATTTTTAGAGGCTGCTAGGGTAAAACAATGACAGGCAAATTACCTGGCCCTTTTTGTGTTGTGGCGGGGAAACCACCCCAAAGAGCTTCAATCAGTTGGTCAAAGTTGGGAGGTGGTGATTTCCAAATTGGGGTTTCTGGTGGGGAAGTTCAAGGTATAATGGAGAAACAACGTTTTGATGATGTTAGGTAAAGGTAGGGCCTGTGCTGTATCACAAAATTCATTCAATTATAATTTCACCAGATGGCCGGCTTAGCGCAGAGAAAAGAACTTGTAGAAGGTTTGGATGGAAGAAACGTCAGGACAACGCTGCTCCAAAACACGCTCCAAACCATCTTCTGATTTTCACAAAAGTAGCTGTGTGCAGAACACCTTGAAAACCTAGTTGGCGGCCTTTGGAGACAGCCAATATAGCAAATCTACCCCATGCAAGGGTGGACAAAAACCAGATAATTTATCACCAAAAGAAGCTTCCAATGAGAGGGAAGAAAGAGTCTGTTGAATTTTGAAATAAATTTCTGGGGGAAAGTCAGGGAATAGTGACAACAGGATCACAAAGGGTCCAAGTTTACCAGGTATGAGCAGGAAGGGCGGGAACTTCCCAGTTGTTAGTTTCAAGAATAACGCTTAGATGCGCTTATACAAAACCAACCGTAAACTGTGGTGAGTACAATAGTGGCCATGACAAATGGCCAGCATCCCCAATTTACATATAAAGAAAGCCTCACATGTATATTTCAAATGCACATAAAAAAGTTATCAACTAAATCAAGAGAGTGTCTGTAACTTTATTGTTCCAAGAGAGGTGGTGCAGGATGCATAGACACACTTTCAGGGAATTAGTTGATAGCAAGATAGGAAACAGGGTATTGCGAAGGGTGCCAGGACCAAAGGGGTACAGGGTAAGGGTGTACACTGTGGAGTATATCAGTAGATAACAAATAAACAACAAAACTTGGTTAAACTCCAAAGGGGAGTCCATAACCAAATGGAGATCAGTGTTGGGTGCTTGGGTGCTTAAATCTTGAGGGGAACATTGCAGCCCAGTTATGAACCAGATACTGTAGTTAACTTTGTCAAGATAAAATTACCAATGTTGTTGGAGACCTCCTCAAGGAAGTTTGCGCACAGGTTTGCCCAAGGGGCTATAAAAAATGTAAACCTTAGTATGGAATTTTATTTAAGAAGTTAACCATCAAGGAAAGTTGGTCTTGTGGAAACATACTTAAATACTGAGGAGCGAGTCATCAATTAGCATAATGGTGCTAAGCATAAGTGAACCAATAGGTGAACACTACCATTAATGTAGGGTACTGTAACTCAATATTAATTAAACTCAAGTTATGGATTGTAGCTGAACTTGTCCCAATTTGATAATAAGATAAATAAAATGGGTTTCAAAACCTTGTTCTTTGAGCAACCATAATAAACTGTCAGGATTTAGAATGTAGCTGGTGCGTTTTAATGCCCTGGCTATAATGCCAGGCTGAGCATCACACACATTCCCAGGACCAACCTGGGAATATCTTGCCTGTACCCAGCGTTGGTTCAGGGTATGTTTAAGGTTAGGGAGGCCTGCCAACTTAACCTTTTTGGCCTCCTGACATCCAGCTTTATCCTTACAATCTGTGCTCTCAATTATGTCATAGAGCTATGACAGATAACACTGATTGGAATGGAAACGTTTTACACATTTTATCTCATCTAAGTAACTCCTCCTGGTTCTTAGAAGATTTAATCTTGTCCACTAGCTGATAAGCATACAGTTGAGCACATCATCTATGATTTAGGTCAATAACTTTATTTTGGGCTGAGTGATAGCAATTACATCTATATTAACAACCTAATATAGTGAATCAGTTGTAGCAATGTCTACAAAGAGATCAGATATATATATGTCATTATTCATAGTATCAGGAGGAACAGGTTTAACCACGGTGCCAGATTATTCCATCTCTAGACTTTGGGACTTTTTCCTGACTCCTGACAGTTTTCCTTCTCTTTTCCATAAACTAAAGTGACCTGATCCTTGGGCTTCATGCTCCAACATTGGGCAGCTACGTGTTTAGGATTACCACACAGGTGGCAGTGGATTAGCATATTGTCCTCTTGCTTCAATACTTTGGGCTTATTACTTGACACAAATCAATTTACATGCTATGTATTCATCTTAGCAAATTATGATGTGTTTTGAGCTTAAGTCTGGATCTCTTTGAAAGCTCTATTTGGGGTTTTAAAAGTGGCTCTCAACATCTTCAAATGATCCACCATTTAAGATGCAGACATTTTCATTACTAACGCTGAAGCCATAGCTCTGTGTAAATTACTATAGGGCTGTGATGCTGCTTGCATCATTATTCTGGCTTCAAAATCTGTTAGCACATCTGCACCGGCCAGGATCTGCAATTTCTGGTAGAATCAGTTTATGAAAGCGGCTAGGTTTTCATCTTTGCAGAATTGAATCCCCATAAATTTTTTCTTGTGGTTAGACATCTGCGTGGGTCTCTAAATTTTAGAATGATAACTTCTTTAGCATCTTGGTAAAACTAGTTGTCCCCATGCAAATGTAGTAACACAGATTTTGACAATTTTTGTTCAAGCAGTTCATGACTTTAACTGCTTTCTGTCAGCCACTGAAACCAAACATTGTCATCTCAAATAGTCAGAAAAACGCAGGGGCGTTATCCCGATGGAATGTGGGTAGCTACAATGTGCTTCAAAATTCATTCATGGTTTTACTAACAAGTGTATTCTGTCTGGCAACTCTATCAACCAATTATGTGGCTTTGGGTGTCATCTCCAAAATTGCTTTAAACGACCCAGGCATGTTTCTGGGTGGGTTATTCTTTCTGACTGGAGTGACAGGCATTTCATGTTTGGCCTCCTCTGCCTCCATTTGTGCACAGTTGCATTTATGGTCCTCTAGTTCCTCAATATGCTTTAATGTCACGCTATCTCTTTAGTAAATCAGAAAATGAATTCTTAGTCTGCCTCTCACTTCATTTTCTGAAACATTACTTCTTTAATTAGTTCACCCTCCTTGCACTTCAAAGAGTTGACTTTTCCATAGAGGTCATTGTTGATTTTTCCTATCTGGTTAAATTTTTCCTTAGCCTTCATCACCCATTCTTCCAGTGCAGTGAGATCGGCTTATGATGCCAAATAAGTGCGTTCTTGTTGACAGTTTTAAGTTCTGTCCAAAACTTGCATAGTTTGTTATTGTAAGAAATATTGTTTCATTCTTCTTATTAAGTTTAACTAAACTCAATTACCCCTGTAGTGAACACCAATTGGTAAAACTTTAAGAGCTTGGCACTCAACTTCCTCTTCTGGGATAAGTAAAAAATGGTAAAATTGGTGACTTGATTCCTCTTTATAAAAAACTTGCTTCAGTTCCCTAGGACCAACATGCACAGGTTTCTTATAAGTGCAGTGTTCAATTTGATAATATAATATATTGAGCAATAGTAGTATGAATACTACTATTCTAAATGAGCTGATAGCCTGAGTACTAATTAGGTCAAACGACAACCTGGTGCTTATCCTAATATTGATTTCTTCTTAAATGGTAGTGACTTCTTTCCTATCTGTCTGATAAAACTTAACCTAGGATAAGGTTCAGAGGTTCTCTCTTACTTCTCATCTTGTTAAGTCTGCAGAGATAAAAATAGCTATAAAAAGGATCTTCTTGTCCTTCCTTCTCTAATCACAAGAGCAAACAGTCTAATATTGAGCTGTTTAATCTGTAAATATTTTTCTACTTATTTATCTACTTTATTATAAAAAGTAAAGGGATTATATAGTAAATTTGGTGCACAACTCTTCAGTTGGTACCCCAATTGAGAGTGACAACCATCACCAATGAATTAACCCTTCAGGGTTGCATGAAATGATAATTTTCTTCATCAAATATAACTGGGTCCTCTTTCTTCCTTGATTGTGACCTTTTATGAGTTAAAACAAGAACATGTCCCAACATCTTAGCTCAACTCTCATTGAATATACCTTTATCTGGTAACAACCTGCTTAGATAATGGGACTCTTACTTATAAATAGAAAATTGCATTCCAGGAAAGGGTAACTCTTTTTTTTAGTACTAGATGGTCCCAACCCAAGGGGGGATTGATCGATGTTTATTGAATTACGCCTGGGCTCCTAAGAGCCTGAGGCGAGGGAAGGTGAGGGAGGAGGCATCGAGAAAGGGAGGGGGGTTTGCGCGCCAGAGCCGTGCTGCAGTGACAACTGAGCGGGGGAGGGTTGGCGACATAGTGCAGACCTTCAGGGCCATCTCAAAGTGTACCTGAAAGTGGGTGATCATGTGTGGAAGGGTCCACACCTGCTGGTCAAAGGCAGCACGAAGGAAGGAGTTATGGATGGTCCAGATGGCTGTGGCATAGGCGAGGACACGGAGGGGTCGGTGGCAACCAGGCAATGTCTGCTCAAACATGAGGTCTTTCACAGGGTGTCCAGACCAGGGCTGAGCATGGAGGAGCGCGCGGGCCTTTGGCCAAAATGCGGCGACACCTGGACAGGTGAAAAAACGATGGAGGTGGGAGTCAATAGGCTCCACACAGCAGGGGCAGCTTCGGTGCTGGAAGGTAGGGCCAGTCCGGTCCCCTGTCCTGTATGAACAGTGGAGCACCCTCCATAAGGTGTTGGACACCTTTGCTGACAGGATGGGGTGATAGACGTCCTTCCACAATTCCTTAAGGTCAAATCTCACGGAGGGAGGGAGGAGCTCAAGGAGTCTTGGGCGGATGGGAGGACGATCTTGGGGGTTGAGGCGAGTTGTGACAACTTGTCCATTGTGCACAATTGCATGGCGACGGGGGCTGAGGCCAGGGCCTTCCCTTCTGTATGGGAAGGCATGGTGGATCCGCGCGCCTACTCGTTTCAGAGCAAGGATAGCCTGGTTCCAGTAGGGGGATGAGGATGGTTTTAGGCGATGGCCTGGGTGGTTTGTGAGCCACTCCCCTAATGAGGTCAGAGATGCTCTAGGAAGACCCAGAGCTGCTGACACTGACTGGCGGAGGGCGGGCGCCCATTGGGGCATGGGGTCGCGTCCAGCAGACAATCGGCCATAGGAACTTCAGGAAGATTGTGGTGGCGTGAGATCGCGTGTCCAGAAGCCCTAGGCCCCCTTCATTGCAGGATCGGGCAATGGTTGAGAGGGCCATTGGTGGATGGTTTGAGCCCCAGATCTAACAGCGGAGGAGTACATTGAGCCGCGTATAAAAGGCATCTGTGAATGGGTAGACGTGCGCTAGGAACCAGACTTTGGAGAGGAGGAACACATTGGCCATCAGAGCTTGACCCTGGGGGTGATGTGCCGCCAGTTCCAGCTGGCAATCCTGGAGTTAACTGCTGCAAGGAGCAAGTCCTCATTGTCTTTTAGCGCAACTCCTTGTTGGTTGGTGAGAACGCCCAGGTGACGGAAGGTACCGCGCTCAGGTTCAATACCAAATGGTGGGGGAAGGTGGGGGAGCTGACCTGTACAACTGTTGTCTTGAAGGTGTTGACCATGGCGTTGGACGCCTTGGTGTACCTCTCAATGGTCACAGCAGCGAGGGCAACATCCCCAGGGCAGCCAAATGCAATGGCAGTGTCATCTGCAAATGCCATGGTGCGTGTGGGGGCTTTATCTGGGACCAGAATCTCTGTTAGCTTGTCCTGTAAGGAGGCCAAGAGGGGGTCAAGAGTGATGTTAAAAATGATAGGGCTCAGGGGGTCCCCTTGCCGGAGACCTTGTCCAACTGGTATTGCCACTGTAAAACCCATTGGCGCCAGGACTCTGGTGTGGAGCTGGTCATAGAGCGCTGATATCCAGCGCCTAGCTGCGGGTGGGAGATGGAAGCGGGCCAGGGAAGCATCAATATACTTCCAGGCTACCCGATCATATGCTTTCTCCATATCCAGGAGAGCCACAAAGCCATTCACCTTACGAGAGTTAGCAGTCAAAGTCACGTGAAGGTCATTATAGTTGTCCCATAACGACCTCCCCGGAATAAAACCGTGCTGGGATGGAGAGAGGCGAGGTGACACCCATTTGGTGATGCGGTTGGCCAGAAGCTTCGTGAAGAGCTTGTGGTCTGTGTTGATCAACGCTATGGGGCGCCAGTTCGCCAGGTTCTCACGGTCTGACTTCTTGTGAATGAGGGTCGTGATTGAGCCTCTGGAGTCGGGGAGGACCTCGCCATTCACCAAGAGTGCAGCGAAGAGGTCGCGGAGGGTTCTGGCTATCACTGCAGGTTCCAGAAGGTACACCTCAAAGGGTATTCCGTCTGGGCCTGGGGCTTTAAGCCGTGGGGATTTCAGAAAGGTTTCCATCACCTCCTGGATGGAAATAGGCGCCAGTAGAGCCTCATCAGCCCGTGGGTCAATGGGCGGCTCTGGAGCCCGCCACAGGAAGTCTTGGATGTCCGATCGGTCCACCTGGGTGGCATGGAAGAGGCTGGAGTAGAAGCGGTGTAGTTCCTGCGTGATTTCCTCCTTATCTGAAGTGGTTGTAGTGCCAATCTTCAGTGCAGTAATATCCTGCGCTGTTGACCGTGCTTTCTGTTTCTGAAAGAAGAAGCGGGTGGGGCGTTCCCATTGAGCATAGTAACGAGATGTTGTAAAGTTTGCTGCCCGTTCTTCCTGCAGTGTGAGCTCCAAGCGGAGTGCTTCCTGCGCCGCTTCCCAGTCTTCCAACCATCTGGGAGAGGGCGAAGGCTGGCAGTTTCGCTCTAGATGTCTGATTCTGGCTTCCGCCCTTTTGACTCTGGCGCGAGCTGCAGTCATCTGGGCTTTGGCACAGTTGTAAGCAACGCGGGTGATGCCCTCCTTGGTCACCGCCCATCTAGCCTTGTGGTCAAGCAGGTGGGGTGGGGGGAGGTGAGAGTCTCCCGGATGGTCATAGACAGCTTCTCCTTAGTGAAGGGGTTGTTGAGAAGAGCTGGGGCAACCCTAGGCCAGAACCTACGCGACGGTCTAAGTGTGGTGGTAAGGACAACGGTGAGTGACCTGTGATCACTCAGATGGTTGTCACGAGAGATGGGAGAGGAGACGCGGCCAATTAGCAGGGGGCCAATCAGTGCCATATCTATGCGTGATGCTAACTGGAAAGCTCCTCCATCATACTGGATCCTAGTCATGCAACTTAGGCCAGACGCGGAGGGTGGAAGCGCATCTATAAAGCCACTCAGGCGAAGGAAATCCTGGAGGCGACTTGATCCAGGGCGTTCCTTTGCTGCAGGGGGTAAGAGTCACGGACGCGACTTATGGTTGTGTTGAAATCTCCTAAGAGGACTGTATTCCGTGGGAGATTGAGTTGGAGGAGCTCTTCCAAGAGCCGATTTTGCTCCTGACCTGCATTAGGCAGGTAGATGCTTGCAGCGAAGAAGGTGAAGTCAGGAGTGGTGAGTTTGGCCAGTATGAGGCGGCCACCTAGATATTGTGAAAAAGAATGGGTTTTAACCTGGGGATTCAAAACAATAAGGGCGGCATGGTTTGTCCAGAAGGAGTTGCCTCCAAACTGTTCATTCCATGCAGATCGTTCGTGGGGGAGGATATGGGGCTCCTGGACAGCAGCGATGTCAATTTGTGCTGACCTGAAGTTTTGGAGGAGGCGGGCTCTCCGCTTAAAGTCCCGCAACCCATTTGCGTTGATGGATTGCAGGGCCAGGGTGCTGCCATGGGGACTCATAGCTGTTCCCTCCATGTCCTGGGGGTTGCCAGCGCTTAAACCTGCTGCTGTGAGGCGGCTAGTTTTGAGTCATTTAGCTTGACTATTAGCTGCAATCCGCGAGGAGCGTCGAGGGTTCTGAGGGGAAGGAGAGGGTGGGGGGCGGAGGACCCAGTAAGCCAGCCTAGGATGCTGCCCCCGCTCCGTTGCAGGGGAAGGACCTGAGGATGCTCAATGGTGACCTCCGCGGTGTCCCCATTTGATGAGTCTGAGTCCATATTCACTTCCTCCAACACTGCAAAGGATCCGCGCGAAATGGACTGTGGGGTTGGGGTAGGACTCTTTGAGGTGGCACTTCTACCGCAGGCCGCGGGTTGCCAGTCCATGCTGGTGGGCATAGCTCCATTGGGAGCTGAGGGTTGATGCGATAAATCGCTGGTGGAGGTTGGTGGGGGTGCCGCGGAGCCCTGAGTGGGGGTGGCTGACGAGGGGCACCCTGTGGGAGATGCCTTGCGCTTGGTGAGAGAGGGAGTTGACTCTGGGAGATTGGAGGGAGTGCCCATTGGAAGGGGGGCATGAGCGCGAAGGTATCCCATACCAATAGTGGGGTTAGCTGTTTCAACTGCTAGGCGTAAGGCCTCAGGGGACAGGTCTTGAACGGGAACCCATTGTGTGGGTTGTGGAATTGCTGCTGCAGCCACGTGGGATCGTTTTTGGCCTGGTTTAGGCCCCTGGGTGGTGGCTAAGAGGGCTTGTTTTCGAGCTGTGCAGCCACTATACAAGTGTCCAAGGGCGTTACACCATGAACACTGGGGGCGCGCCTGATCAGGGTCGACAAAAGAGATCTCAGGGCATGCCCCAACTACCGCAACACGAGGAATAACCTCAATGTTGCGGGATACAGTGGGGGAGGGGATGAACGACGCCCTAGCAGTGCGAGCTCTTTGAGTGGGAGCATAGTAAGAGGGGACGCTAAAGTCCACTGAAAGAACAGACCCAAACTCCATTAAACCACGATGGAGTGCCAGTTTAAGAGACTCAGGATCAACAGTCGTTAGTAGGTTGGAAAAAAAGTAACCCATGAAATTTTCTCCAGGTGAGAGCGTGTGCGGGAGATGCGAAGAGATCCGCGTGGAATAATGATCTGGAGGGTGGCAGCATGGTCAGCAAGGGCAGCTTCAGTGAAGCCCACATCGATGTAGTGGCCCTCCACTGATTCATGGATGGTGGTGTTAATTGGGAATGTCTCCGCAATTGCTGCAAAGTATGAGAAGTAATCCTCTGTATAGAATTCAACAGGGTTATGCCCATAATAAAGGCGAATTGCGTGGGAGAGGGTTGAGCGAGGTAGAGCTTTTTGCGCTCTAGTTTCGGCCCATTTCTTCTTAACATCAGCAATAAACGCCACTTCACGGGGATCAGCTTTAGTAGCGTTGGTGCCAGAGGTTTTTGCCACGCCCCAGTGGCTCCTTTGGTACGTTTGTGTTTTCTTTGGGCTGCAATTGCGGGTTGAGTGTGAGCTGGTGGTTTGGACAAGTTTGCAGAGTTCCCTTGTTGGTGGAATGTTACAGCAGTTGCTGGCGTCATATTAAATTGAGGGGCGGTTTGTTGGGCCTCGCTAAATTGGGGAGGCCCATCCAGATTGGAATTAACTCCAGCCAGATGGGAGGAGGGAGATGTTTCATCACCATCCCAATCTATTTGGGTAAATTCAGCCCGAGTATTTGCTGTGATTTTGTGGGCAAAACTCACTGGCTGATTGGTGAATTGGGCTCTAAAAAAAAAAAAAAAAAAAAA